>RDPX01000233.1:84850-110970 GCA_003991215.1 Morbakka virulenta | reverse complement strand
GAAAAGGATTGACAGGAAAACTAGAAAATTGATGATGATGTGTAGGTTTGCATAGGTTTGAATAGCATAGAAGTGGTAGTAAGAACAGAAGAGAATTCTTTCGGAAAATACGTTTTGAATTCGGAAGGAACCATGGAGAAGAAAGTGTTTGAAAGACAAACGAACGATGGAAAAAAAATAATGTGTTGTCAGTTTGTGAGAGAAACTGCGGTTATAGTAGATAAAGAGAATAAAGAGACCTGCAATTACATGAGCAACCCAGCCCTAGCGAGCATGAATTAATAGCCAACTCTTAAACGATTCTGATAGTGATGATGATAATGGAAATTGGTTGTTAGTAAAACAATGATCTATCTGTCTCTCTGTCTATCTATCAATCCATCTATCTGTCTATCATCTATCTATCTGTCTATCTATCTATCTATCAATCTATCTGTCTATCTATTGATACATTTTTTAAACATTTTAAAATTTATTTTTCACTTTAAATTTTATTTGAATCAAATATTATATTTAAACTATTATATAGAAAAAGAAGTTATAATCAGTTAATTTTCATTGGCATATTGTTTAATACTACTTCATCATAAGCAGGGTAGTTTTAAAACCAATCTATGTGATAGCTTTCGCTTTAAAAATGTTGAATGCAGTATTTTTGCAGATATGTACTTTTTTAAAAGAATAATACAATAGGGTGCAGATGATGCCGAAAACAGGGGAATTTCAAAGTATGCCATTCAGAACTCCTTATTTGTAGTGAAAAGGAACAGATGGGATACACAGTTTTATAGATAAGCATGATTAATTGAAAATGCCTTATCAGATAGATTTATATAAATTTTTTGCTTCCCTATTAAATATATTTCGTTCCTTTGTATATCTCTTCTGCGTTGGCCAGACTTTTATTTCTTGTTGTTGTTGTTGTAGGATTCAGGATTTGACCAAACTGTAACACCAATCTCACATTCAGTTCCCATTGTTCCTGCACAAGAACCTGAGTCGTTAAGGTTTGTTGCTTGAATTTTTGTTTGTTAAGCTGTATTAGATTAGGATCTTTTCCGTAACATAAAGCTTCTGACTTTCACCGAGTCCATGAAGTCAAGAATTTCCAAGAGAAGCCGTTATGTGCCAGTACAGCAGTGCTTCAGCAGTAGCAGTAGTAGTATAAATCTTGTATATCTCATAGATATATAAGCTGTATTGGCAGAAAATGCTAAGAAGAGTTTACATACAATTAAACTGACAAAAACCTTTATGGCTTTGTATGTGTGCTAATACCAGCTGAGTATATTATTTATTGATCAAAATAGTCGACATAATTAAGTACAACAATTAAAATTTTAGAGTTGGAAGATTGAAATTCATGTTTTTATGCCATCAAGTAAGTAATCCGCAATGAACGATTCTAAAAAGGAGGTTATATGGTGTTATTATAGCAATGAAAAGGTCGCCAAGACAATACTCACTTTTTTGACTTGCATGGCTTTATATCAATTTTTTTTCTGACATAAAGCCCAGTTGCAAGGACTGCCATGAAGAAGGCTAGGGAGCAAAATGTCAAACAGATTTCACAGGACAAGATTTTCAATCCTTAGAGGGATTGCACTTTTAAGTATAATATAGCTACGGAGTGTGTTGGAGAGTAATTGCAAAATGCCCAATGCCCACATTTGAATAAATTTTACCGATAGAGACAAGTTTGAAGAATTTTGCGTTGCTGTCATTCTTGAAGAAGTTGTACTTGACTGTCATGCTGTTAAATTCTCAATTTTGTAGCTATCAAACTAGCTATTTTAAAGTTTAGTGAAGGTAAAATGTTGAATTAGAGGCGTTGCTTGGGTAACTAAGATTAGGGCACCACAAGGTAGTGTACGGACCTTTTATTCAAAATGTTCATACCAACGTCTCCAAGATTGTATTGAAGCATGGATATGTTTCTGCTAGAGAGCTCTTAGACCCTGGAGCTGCCCTTCATACACTCCTTTAGCCATCTTCGGATCAGTAGTTTTGCTCTTTTAGAGGAAGCTTATCTATGTCACAATCTATTGTAACGTAACTAGACAAGGAATGCTTAGAATGTAAGGAATAGTTTTAGTGAATCAGAATGAAAGGATGAAAATTTTCATTTTAATCCCAATTTGATATTTTGGTCTATGATGTAAACAATAATGGTCTAGAATCTGAGACCGTCTTCTAAGAGCCATCTTTCGAGATATTACAAGTTTGTGTTCTTAGATTCGAATAGAGCCAACAGTTTCATCTACTTTTGCCACTAATGACACAAAAGCGTTTTTATAACAGAAGTATACTCATACCGCCATAGTTGTTAACAACGGAAATCAAAACCTTGCTGAAAACTAAAAGGTCCTCAGCAATAGACAGTGTCACACACTGGGTCTCTTTTTTCAAAGATCAAGGGGTTGGGTTGTCTCGTTACTTCCCAAGCAAGGTCTTAAACTTAAAGTTAGGTTAAACCGGCAAGAACAGCAGTTGTAGGTGGAAAATAAGCCAGTAAGAGAATCGGCTAAAAAAAAAGAAGCCTAATAATATTGTTGGACAAAGGAAAACTACAATAACTGCTTATATAGCCTGGTTGAATTTCTTCTCAAATATGCAAGGGGTTGTTCTGTGTATGCTTCGTATTTATTGAAAAATCCGGCTTGGTGGATTACAGTGGGGTTTTAGATTGCAGCAGTATGAACGAATAATGTTATTTTTAGCGTTTAGATTCAGGCTGAGTATTACTATTGAAACAAGCAAAACCTCGTGTGCTTATTGTTATCGCATTAAATTGCTTTTGTACACTTTGTAGTAGTCATGCAATAGAAACTACCGTATTATAATATTTAAAAGTTTCAAGTATGCAAGCAGGTATTGTAATCTGCTTGTAATCTGAGATTTCCAATTCGCTAAGGATAAAAAATAGTAGCACGCAGTGGGTTTGTTGTAGTGAACATTTCTTTCTGAAAGGAAGACGTTAAGTAGTATTACTTTCTTTCGTATAATGAATTTTCCTGTCAGGAAATGGCGTGAAGATAAAGCAGAACTTTTGACAAAGATGGAGGAAGATGAAAAAGAGGACCATACCAAATGGCTAGAAAAGGGAAAGAAAGATTTAGATGATTGGTATACACGTTACAGGGAGCAACTTGAAAAAGTCTCAAATGAAAACAAGTAAGGATTTCATTATGGTTCAGTCTATGTTTTGTCAAGTTACTTGTAACAGATGTTGGTTAGGGTTTCTTGCCATGGGGAAAAATCAATTAGTTGTATTGTGAATTTGTAGTATTGACTTGCTACGCTACAGTTCACGTTTTTGTTTTTTCCTGACATCTTGTTCTGCTTTGACGTCGAATTCGTTGGACTTTTAAGCATTATTTGATATTGGGGTATCATTGTATATACGGGATCGGTCCAAAATATTGGTAATTGGGCCATAGTACCAAAAACTACCAGCCAAATAAAGTCAGAATATTGATAATGACAACTGTATCTGCACTTTTGTTTATTAATCTGGTTCTCCCCAGCAGCAATTATTTTTGTTATTTGATCAAAAACTTTTGGTTTTGGAGTTTTACTAATTTCCCCCAAAAGCTTTATGTTAGTCAGACGTGTTTTGCGAATACCCGTTATCTTTTTTTTAATTTACTTTGTGTTAAAATTTAGCACATTGACAACCCAAACCAATTATCTCTATTGGGGAGGGAACAGTACTGTGCGATATGCTGCAAGTTGATAACTGCCAATTCATTCTCTTCCTAATGAATTTGGTTTTAATGCCTTGCAATATTTCTGGTGCATATCTTAAACTGAAATCGGATATAAAAATATGAATTGTAACGAGAAAAAAACAACAAAACGTATGCTTATAGCTTTACGAGGGGTAACTGTTATTGCTGTTTGTTATAGTAATTGCTGAGTCTATCTTATGTCACATCATTGCGAAATAACAAGTCAATGTAACATTAGACACAAAGCCATTTGATTGACAGAGAGATAAGCTTATATATACACATATACATAAATACGTACGTATATACGCAGTTGTTTAGCTGACGATTGTGAAAACATAAAACTGATTGTTCTAAACTAAGTTTTGTTGATTTTTTTTACCGTTCACCATGTGATAGCTCTAGGGACTTCAAATGATTGACAAAACTAGCTTTTGATAGAAGAATACAATCACATTTGTCACACTTCCAGCTCTTTGTGCCTTCATCGAGGTTGTTCTTCCAGCGTTTGCGCAATCTCTGCTTTAACCGTTCATTCTCCAGGCGACATTTTCAAACAATGCACAACCTGTCTTCACGTACCTAATCCAAATCGCTCTTTCCAAGGCTAGGCTTTTACAGATTTTAAGGTCTCTTCCTAGTTTCTTTAGGTTTTCTTTGATTCATTTTTTGTATCTTCTGGGTTTGTGCTGTGGTCGCTTCCTGGTCTGGAGTTCCCATAAACAGTTGCTTTGGGAGTCTGTCATCCTCGTTACGAACCATATGGCCTGCCCAGCGGATGTGATTGGCGATGATCATTTATTCGATACTTGTGTATCCTGCTCTGACAAGGACTTCACTATCAGGTGTTTGGCTTTGCCACTTGATATTGAGTATGCGTCTCAACATTTCTGATGAAAGTATTCAAGTAGTTTGAGATTTCTTCGATGTACGGTCCATGTCTCACAAGAATAAAAGAGACTTTTGACTCAAGTCAAACCTTCTCAAATTGAAAGCACTTCCGGTAGTTCTAAATTGCAAAAGAACACCAATATCACAGCATCACAGCAAATAATATGGATAAGAGTGTTGGTGCTGAAATGTTCCCTTGTTTAAAACCGTTTTCAGTCGAAATCTCCTCGGACAGTTCTCCGTTGAAAAGAAACACGAGCTTTCATGTCCTCGTGCAACTGGTTGAACATGCTCATAAGGAGTGGTGGACACCCTTTTCCAAGTACACAAAGCATGGCGGTTCACAGTATCGAAAGCCTTTGTTAAATCAACAAAGGTTTGATACAGCGCTATCTGTTGCTCAGTGCATTTCTCTTGGAGCTGACGTGCAGTAAATATCATGTCAATGGTACCTCTCCCATGTTTAAAGCCACTCTGTGATTCAGGAATGGTAGTCGGACAGATATCTTCCATTAGCCTGCTTAACAGTCAGTCTTGAGATAACTTTCCCTGCAGCTTCTAGAGTGTAATACCCCGATAGTGATCACATACACCTTCCTCTCCTTTCCCTTTAAACAGAGACACTAAGGTACCATCTATCCAATACCTGGGTACATTGGTGCCATGCCAGGTCCAGGTAATAACATTGAGTACTGCATTGGTCACATTTTCACTTCCAATCTGTAGAAGTTCAACTGGCAGGCCATCTTGACCAGGTACCTTGCTAGTATTTATTTGCTTGAGAACGATTTCTACTCCTTCACGACTTGCATACATACAGGCGACATACATACATTATTAAATGGATGAATAAATAAATGAGTAACTAAACAAATAAATAAATAAACAGGTGGGCAGAAAAAGGGGTCAATCGTTAAAACGTAAATCAATGGATAGTACTTAAACCCATAAATTCTCATGAACGCAAGCCCAAATGTGTTTGACTTACATTAAAACGCACGTGGCTATGGAATAATAACTAGCACATTTAATTAACACGGAAAACAGCTGGTTAAAAGCAAAGTTGCTTGTTTCTCGCGGTTTTAAAGAGATTAATAATTTGTACGAATTTTTGCTTACGAAGTATACCTTACAATACCTGCAAATGTTTACCTGATATGGTACGAGAATTTGGGTAGTTTCGAAAAATGAGCACTTCGTAAAACCACGTTATGCAATGCTCTTAATTCATTTTGGCCACCCCAAGATGCGTTGAGAGAGCGAGTACTTTTCATTTATCTAATATCAAATGTGATTGGTACCGGCCGAGAACGACCCACAGATCGCGGAGAAATGCTCAGAGCGTCCGACAGAGAAAAGCAGACAAAATTCGTTTTTTTTATTATGAATCACATTTGAAAATCAACACTGACGATATTGGTGCTAATTTTATTAAGACGCATGATGACTGTTTGATGAAATATTTGTTAAGTAGAAGTTTAAACACAAGTTATTGTATTTCTTTCTCGTTGTTTTCGCAGAGCTGCACAGGAACAGTTTATCGAAGATATGACTAGCACAAAACCTGGAAATGAATGGGAACGAGTGGCACGCATGTGCGACTTTAACCCGAAGAATAGTAAAAATACGAAGGACGTAGCAAGAATGAGAAGTATACTGCTACATTTGAAACAGAACCCCCTTGTGCGGTAACAAGGATCTAGGACACGGCATTTAATTTCAGGTTTATCATTTGCTAGTACGGGGTGTATGATCAAATTTCTTTATAAAATCATTAACATTTCGTATATTTTTTTTATTTTACTTGCTATTAATTAAGTTAACTATAACCTTTAACAAAGTGCTATTTCGTAGGCTTTGTCTTGTAATTTCGTTGATTTTCTTACCCCATCATTGTACAGTAGTTAGTCAATTTGTTATCGTTTTGCAATCACCTGTCCACCGATTTGATTGGTAGCCGATCGTCAGTGAATTGCTTGCTTGTTTACTTTGATCGTTACGGTTGCAACCCGTTTCGTTTTATACACAGCAAAGGAGGAATTCTTGTGCCTTGTTTACAGTCGATACCTGCAACAAATCACTTGCGGATTGCCTCGGAGATTACTGAATGGCATTTATGTCCGCATAGCACAAGTATTGTCCAACGTTCTTTAATCCGATTTGATTCATACTTCATTCAACAATATTCCATAGCTTCAGAGATTGCTTGGGTAATTGGAAGGCCGACAGATCTGTTAAAACTTGACCAGTGAATATGGATCAGTTGAGTTTTTTTGTGTTTAACCAAGAATTAACCAAGAGTTTAATCATGAACCATTTCGCATTACCTGAGTATCCCTGCAACTCTTGTTCTTCAGTCAGTAAATGGAAAAGCAATGGTGTTAAGGTGTTTAACTGGCGGTCTTCAGCAAGTACAAATCATTACTAGGTAAGGCCCCATCATGCCGTTATACCGTAAATCGTCCAAGGTAACACTCGAGTGAAGAACAAGTAGAGACCATTAGGATCGCTATGTCACCTATCCGTGTTCCTTGCAACGCCCAGGCGGCAGACTTGTACAGCGTAGTCCATCTACCCGTCCTGTGTTAGGCATACTTTTGTTACCAAGAGAGCAAGGCGATTTTATTCCATTTCTAGAAAACAAAATTGGTTTACTGAGTTGTCAACATCAACGTTGCCAGGTTTGTTTGTTGGCCTACTAGACTTGTGTAGATGACGTTAAGGTTTAATTGTGTTTCGTAATTTGAATACTCGTTTGCCCTGCCTTCACCACTCGCGGGCTGTGTGTTTTACTGCTGTCGGAAACCTCAACGTTTTGCCCAGTTCTCACAAGTGTAAGGCCTGTATAGCTCTTGTNTTCCTTGCAACGCCCAGGCGACATTGCGCAGGCTTGTACAGCGTTGTCCATCTACCCGTCCTGTGTTAGGCATACTGTTGTTACCAAGAGAGCTAGGCGATTTTATTCCATTTCTAGAAAACAAAATTGGTTTACTGGGTTGTCAACATCAACGTTGCCAGGTTTGTTTGTTGGCCTACTAGACTTGTGTAGATGACGTTAAGATTTGATTGTGTTTCGTAATTTGAATACTGTATTCGTTTGCCGCATGGCCTGCCTTCACCACTCGCGGGCTGTGTGATTTACTGCTGTCGGAAACCTCAACGTTTTGCCCAGTTCTCACAAGTGTAAGGCCTGTATAGCTCTTATTTCTGGGTCATCTCTCTTCAAAAGTTTTACTGTGTGACCTGTGCTCCATTCTGTGGGGACAATTTTCTTTCGCCAAATCTGGTTGAACGGGGCCTCTATTCTTAAATAATGCTGCAGTAGTTACCCGCTGATAGTATCAGTTCCTGGAGCCTTGTGCCTTTCACTGCTTTTTTTCACTTACTCTCTGCCCAGATTAGATTGGTTTAATTTTGAAAGCCTGTCCAGCACCACGTTCAAAAAAGTCCAAAAAGGTGCTTGTGGAAAAAGAATCCCACACCTGACGCGTCGTAATTTTTCAGTCAGCCTTTCTTAAGCACTGCACTAGACTATTTGAAAATGGAAACGGAGGTCGGGGTAAAAAACACTGCACTCATCTCTTAGTTGCTTCTTGTTTGTTAGCTTGACTGTTTCAAGAAAAATATTTAAGTTGAAATGATTAAGATATTAAACACTTGTATAATTTTTTTGGTTATATTTCTCATGGGGGAAAGTAAAGCTTGGTAACAGAAACAAATGAGATAGTAAAAATCAATGGTTAATTTCTTATCACTAAGTCGCACAAAGACAAAAACTGGACTGTAAAATAATCTAAGGAACTACCTTATCCCGCAGCAAAATACATCGCTGGTGCCGGGTGGTCACTAACCACAACTGTTGGTAGGTGATCGCTGTGTGGGGGAACCATTACTTGCCAACAGTAATGGTCGTTTGAGCCAAAATGAAACTGAGCTATTTAAGCTCCTTTCTGTGATTTTGTGAACCTGGCTACTTAAATACCACATCATGCACATGTAAAATTACTTTTTAAAAAAAGCAGTCTGTACAATGAAAAGCAGTGACAATTACTGCATTAGTATTCTTTAGTTTAGTTGCATCTGATCATTTAGAGTGGAGACAAAAAGTAACTAATACAAAATGATTTAAGTTAAAAATGCGTCGGAGTTCTGAGTTCTAACACAGTGGTGAAACGGTGCCAAAAAGTACATGACTAAGTTAATCCTACAACGAACATAGAAAGAAGCTCCTTTGCTTGTCCCCAAAACAGTAAGTTGTTTGTCTGTTGTTCTTCAAAAATTGGGTATATGACAGTGATAAAATGTGAATAAAGATTAGGGGACTACCCCACTAAACGCACGTACAATGTAAATGTAATAGCATATATTTACCCATTAGTAGAATCAATACCAAAATACATAAACGTGGTAAAACAATACAAAACGTTAAACCATACTAGAGGGCAGTTACTTTTCTATCTTTAATTCATTTGATCTGGAACATCCTTGTCTTCACATACCCCCCAAAAATACCCAGTAGCTTCTTAAATCCCTAAAAATTACCATTTTCACCAATGCCAAGAAGAATAGTGAAAAAAAATTTGACCTAGTTAGCTTCAAAATCAGACTTTAAGAAATCCGTGTGAAAAGGCATCTTCAGATAATGCTACCCTCTGATTTATAAAAAATCTCTTTACACTGGTGGAATTGACAGTAAAATAACACAAAACGTTTCGAAATCGCTAGTCTGTATACATATTTACAAAGCTGGTTACGTCTTACAACGCGTAACATAATATACAACATGAAGGGTATCACATTATGGCATACTGCTCCTTACCGGCACGCAAAACATTTTTTTTCAGATTCAGTTGGCTATTGCGAATAGTACAAGCAACAGAAAAAACCCGTCTTCTTTCACAAATTCTGTGAGTAATACAGTACGTTGGAAAAAGGTGTTGGTTGTTTTTTTTGGGGGGGAGGGGGGGAATTTGACCTCTATACCTGCTCAAATTATGCTTGATACAAAATGGGGATTAAAAGACCAACTGGAAAAACTCATAACTGCTTGAGGGCAGTCATGATGATCGAAAAACAATTATTTGGTAAAAGCAGCTTGTGTGACACCCATGAGTACAACAACAAAATATTTGACGATCTCTACTGTGTCATGTTTGTATACTAAAGGCGAATCGAGCTTTTTGCTGTTGGGCAAGTGTCTTAATATTTCTATGCTGCTGTTCCAAGATGATCGCTATGGAAAGCACATTATTCTTAGTAGCGAATTACTGACGTAAAAAATTGGTAATGTACTGTTTGTTGTGCAACAAGTTATCCTAACTCGAATATTCGAAAATGCTTTTCGTAAAAGACAAAGCTTTACGAGCAAATGTCAATAAACTCTACGATGTTTGCCTAGTACTTGGCACAGGTACGAACCTTTAAAAAAGCTACCAAATTATGCACACAAATCTCGTCTGTTTTGCACCAATGAAGCCATTTTCTCCTCTACTTTGACTCATTCGAGTTGATAATATGATTTGAACTATTTAATGAAGTGTCCCGTGAATAATCTACACCAGCAGCTGCTGGTAGTGCTTACAGCCCAGCCAACAGTTAACGATCAGAAAGCATTTTCGGTTGATTATTAAAAATGTAAACACAAGGATTTTTGCGTCTATTGCATAATAATCTTGCCAATATTACAGTGTACTACAACCAGAAATACACAAGGATAAAAATACTACAGGCCAACGGCGTGCTTCAACTCTGGACGCAACTCGCTTTTTTCAGTTGCAGGTAACAAAAACGTATTCGGCCTTGCTGTACCACTAATCAACATTCTAAGTTAAATTGATGATAACAGAAGTTAAAAGACATTTCAAAACAACTAACGAGTTCAGTTTTCTAACGACAAATACAAGTTTAAATGAGTTTACTTTTTCACTGACAGATACCCTCTAAAAATCTATCATTTCATATTTAACATCGATGACTGTAACGCGTATAAGATTTTTCTTTGACCACGTTGAAGATATAATCTAATTCACGTTACAAGAGGGTATTTAAAAAAGTGCTTTGTACACATAGTATTTTCTTCTTCTTGAAGTACTAAGGCACTGCTATACAAGATACTTTTTACCAAGACTGAACCCTAACGTAAATTTCAAGCAACAAAATATCAAATACAATGTTCTAAACAGTACACTATGAAATGGCCAGCTGAAACAGCTCCAGTTTATTACTTATCTTTGCCATTTTCAAGGGTAGTAAACGAGTAGAAAACATTGTTTTCTTTAAGATAACAAAATTGTGTAATTATGAAAAGTAGAAAGACTTTTTCAGCTGAGTGCATATATTACTCCCTAGTGTGTTTACATACAGTACTTTTTGTCATCACTGAGAGTCCCTGTGTTTCATTAACAACAACTCATAACCAACATAGCTGACCTAAAAGCAGCTATCTTGCATTTACTGCAGAAGCAAAGCTGAAATAATACTGGGAGTTTGCTTCTTTGCAAAATACAATCCATAGTATAAAAATAAGAATCAACCCTACAGGCATCATAGACTACATCATCGGTATTGCTTCACCTCTCCTTGGTCCACGGTTTCGAGCTCCTCCTCCTGTCTGTGCTCTACGACCCGATAATGGTTGCGTTGGTCTGCGCCTTTCTCTTTCATTATTATCGCTAGGAGTAACTCTTTGACAGAAATAAACGAAGGCTACCATGAAAGCAAGGAGCAATAGAACACAAGTCAGGATGACGAACCAGTATTTAGCAACCCACTCTTTGATCCCTGTAAACGTAAAAATGAAATACAAAATAAGCAGATTTACAATCATTACGGGCATCACTCTTGGAGTCAAGGAGTCACTCTTAGCCTTAAACATAATCAATACAGTAACAGATTTACTGGTAATACCCAGCTATCTTTCATAACCAAGCTAACCTGCAGACATGCTAATTAAGTTATCACATCAAATGTAAACGGAATTAAGTCAACCTGAGTAAACTTAATCATTTCGTAATAACATTTTATACGGAAACTTGAAAAGCCATCCGAAGTCAGTTTAACCTGTATGCAGTATATTTCCCACTTAAACCTTGTTTAACGCGATGTAATTTATCGAGAGTGTTATTGTTCACACAGATTCGAATCAGCTCATACTTAGGTCATGAGACATTTTAACCAATAAAATCGCAGTGTTTCATCGTTAGGCTAATCAGGGGCAAGTAAATTTTTATACTTCCTATCAGAAAATGCTTAGTGTAAAAATAGAAAAGCACATCTTCAAATTGGCAGATGCTGTTCATTTTCTTAAAACCTTAGAAAATACAGAATTTTTCCCTTGCCTTTTGAAATAGTTAACGTCGACGCTTGCTGTTGAATGACTAACAGATTCATTTGGACTTAGTACAGAATTTAATAACTTAGTTGAAAAATTAACGATCCACAATTTTATTCTTGGAGGTATTCGCTCCAACTCCTTCTACTATTACAACAACTACCACAACTATTATTACGGTGCAGAACTTGCCAAAGGATGGGCCAAAGGATAAACTCTTGATCGAGGCAAAACCATCTTAAGCGATTGTATGAGGCAGAAAACCTGCCATGCCATGGGTGCACTACAAGAAAGCCTATGGCATGGCCCCACACTCGTGGATCTTGGAGCGCTTAGAGTTAGTCAATGTTTCCCAAAAGATCGTTAACTTTATCCAAGGATCAATGGTCAACTGGAAAACAAAGTTGACTGCTACAGAGGTGCCGCTCGGTGAGGTGAAGATCAGGAGAGGTATATTCAAAGTGGATAGTTTATCTCCTCTTTTGCATGTTGTGTATCACGCCACGGTCGATCATACTTAATGAAATGTCACAAGGGTATGTATTAGAAAGAAAAGGAATTCATGTTGAATCACCTCGTTTTGGATAATCTTAAACTCTATGGAAAAAGTGAAGATCAAATTGATTCTCTTGTAAATACGGGTTTTGTTTTTAGCGAAGGTATTGGAATTGAATTTGGTTTTAAAAAGTGTAGAGTTGTGATACTCAAACGACGAAAACTTTTCAAATTCGACGGAATTCAGCTTCCAAATAAAGAGATGATGAAAGAAGTGGATGATAAAGGCTATACACATCTACCTGTTCAGGGTTACGAGCGAGAGCCAACGGCTGTTAATACAGGCGGAGGAACTACTGGGAAGGGAAATGGTGATCATTCTAAGTTCACCCTACAGTAGGCAATGGCGAACCACTGTAGTATTTAGCCTAGTAAAACTATGATTATGCCAATAGTTAATAATAGAGATAACAGCGCTAAGGAAGTTGTACAAGAAAGTACTAACCTCTCACCCGGTAGGTGCCCTCATGTCGAGCAGGTGAGGCCAGACTGTCAATCAGCTACTGCGAGTTATACAATTAATACAAGAAAATTTCAAATAAGAGCAGGCACATGGAATGTGAGGACAATATTCCAAGCAGGAAGATTAGACAATGTGGAGCAAGAGATGGACAGACTGGGAATAAACATCCTGGGAATTAGTGAGACTAGGTGGAAAGGTACCGGAATATTCAAATCAGCGAAAAATACCATAATATATTCAGGTGGGTGCAAACATGAAAAAGGAGTAGGAATTATCTTAGATGAAAGTACCTCAAGATGCTTATTAAGATACTGGTGTTTGTNCTGTTAATACAGGCGGAGGAACTGCTGGGAAGGGAAATGGTGATCATCCTAAGTTCACCCTACAGCAGGCAATGGCGAACCACTGTAGTATCTAGCCTAGTAATACTATGATTATGCCAATAGTTAATAATAGAGATAACGACGTTAAGGAGGTTGTACAAGAAAGTACTAATCTCTGGCCCGGTAGCTGCCCTCATGTCGAGCAGGTGAGGCCAGACTGTCAATCAGCTACTGCGAGTTATACAATTAATACAAGAAAATTTCAAATAAGAGCAGGCACATGGAATGTGAGGACAATATTCCAAGCAGGAAGATTAGACAATGTGGAGCAAGAGATGGACAGACTGGGAATAAACATCCTGGGAATTAGTGAGACTAGGTGGAAAGGTACCGGAATATTCAAATCAGCGAAAAATACCATAATATATTCAGGTGGGTGCAAACATGAAAAAGGAGTAGGAATTATCTTAGATGAAAGTACCTCAAGATGCTTATTAAGATACTGGTGTTTGTCAGATAGAGTGATGATAATCAAATTGAATGCGAAATCTTTCAATACAGTAATAATGCAAGTATATGCATCAACAACTGGCTGTGAAGAATCTGAGCTTGACAAATTTTATGAAGAGATGAAAAAAAGCAATGAAGCAATGTAAATCTGATGAATTATTAATAGTAATGGAAGACCTTAATGCAAAAGTAGGAGATGAAAGAATAGATGGTGTCGTTGGAACTTCATGGTTTGGGAGAAAGGAATGAGAGAGGAGCAAACACATGGTATCAACAACCAGCAAGAAGAATATATACGGGGAAAACCCCAGGTGATAGAACACGAAATCAAATAGATTATATTGCTATCAAGAAGAGATATAGAAATGCAGTAAAACAAGCTAAAACTTATCCCGGTGCAGACATCAATAGTGACCATGTTCCTGTCATATCAACCATAAAGATGCAGTTGAAAAATGTAAAAAGGCAAACACAACATAAGACTCTAGATTATCCAGCACTGATGGATGATAAGGAAATGAAGTTAGCATATGCAATGAAAGTGAGTAATCGATTTGAGATCCTTGAAGAGAAAAATGAAAAATCTAGCTGTAAAGTATTTAAGGAAGCAACTGTGGAAACTGCAAATGAGGTGATTCCACCAAGAAAAACCAAGAAACATAAAAAATGGATGACAGATTGATGGATGAAAGGCGATTGTACAAAGACAAAGATACAAAGAAATACAATGAAATATATACAGTGGTAAAGATAAAAATGCTTGGAAGCAAAAGAAACGTCGCTAAACAACAAATGTGTAGAAATTGAGACATGGAAAACAATGAATCCAAAGGAAATGTTTAGAAATATCAATGATATTGCTAAGAAAAAGTATTGTACGGCAGCTGGATGTTTAAAGGCAAAGGATTGAAGTATAATAATAGAAAAAGAAGCAATGATAGAAAGGTGGACAGAGTACATTTAAGACTTGTTTGATGTTGAGAGAGGAGACATGCCGAATATAAGGATCAATATGACAGGTCCAAAGATTTTGGAATCTGAAATTCAGGTATCAGTTTAAAAAAATGAAAAACAACAAAGCAGTTGGTACAGATGAGTTAGCTGCAGAATTAATCAAAAGCACAGGTGATTTTGGCAGAGTTAAGCTAACGAAAGTGCTTAACGAGATTTACGAATCTGGAAATATCCCTGCTGAACTAGGTTAAACGATCTTTATTGCAATGCCAAAAAGGCCAGCTGCGGCAGAATGTGAGCTGCACTAATTTTTTATGTCTGGGAAGAGCTCACCGTCTTATTAATTGTAGATCGTCGTTGTGAGGTTAAGTCCCTTGTTGTGTAGTTAAGATCGTTGTTGTATAGTTAAGATCGTTGTTGTATGTGTGGATTCGATTGTCGAGTGTTGTAGAACACGATTATTGGNACATCAATAGTGACCATGTTCCTGTCATATCAACCATAAAGATGCAGTTGAAAAATGTAAAAAGGCAAACACAACATAAGACTCGAGATTATCCAGCACTGATGGATGATAAGGAAATGAAGTTAGCATATGCAATGAAAGTGAGTAATCGATTTGAGATCCTTGAAGAGAAAAATGAAAAATCTAGCTGTAAAGTATTTAAGGAAGCAACTGTGGAAACTGCAAATGAGGTGATTCCACCAAGAAAAACCAAGAAACATAAAAAATGGATGACAGATTGATGGATGAAAGGCGATTGTACAAAGACAAAGATACAAAGAAATACAATGAAATATATACAGTGGTAAAGATAAAAATGCTTGGAAGCAAAAGAAACGTCGCTAAACAACAAATGTGTAGAAATTGAGACATGGAAAACAATGAATCCAAAGGAAATGTTTAGAAATATCAATGATATTGCTAAGAAAAAGTATTGTACGGCAGCTGGATGTTTAAAGGCAAAGGATTGAAGTATAATAATAGAAAAAGAAGCAATGATAGAAAGGTGGACAGAGTACATTTAAGACTTGTTTGATGTTGAGAGAGGAGACATGCCGAATATAAGGATCAATATGACAGGTCCAAAGATTTTGGAATCTGAAATTCAGGTATCAGTTTAAAAAAATGAAAAACAACAAAGCAGTTGGTACAGATGAGTTAGCTGCAGAATTAATCAAAAGCACAGGTGATTTTGGCAGAGTTAAGCTAACGAAAGTGCTTAACGAGATTTACGAATCTGGAAATATCCCTGCTGAACTAGGTTAAACGATCTTTATTGCAATGCCAAAAAGGCCAGCTGCGGCAGAATGTGAGCTGCACTAATTTTTTATGTCTGGGAAGAGCTCACCGTCTTATTAATTGTAGATCGTCGTTGTGAGGTTAAGTCCCTTGTTGTGTAGTTAAGATCGTTGTTGTATAGTTAAGATCGTTGTTGTATGTGTGGATTCGATTGTCGAGTGTTGTAGAACACGATTATTGGAGCTGTTGTTGTATGTGTTTATTATTGAAAATACAGTTGTTTAAATTGATAGTTCGTTTGTTATTGAAACGAATATTATCGTGAAGTTTATACAGTCCTCTAAAGAAAAGAGTCGTCGTTTTTCGGAGTTATCTTCGTTTGAAAAAGCGCACATATTAAGCGGTTAATATATCAATAATAATAAATTCACCCCTTTCTCACACTTAGTCTAACTTTGATCTACGCTTACACCATTTTTCGTTGTTTTTCAAGATTAAAATTCTTGCATATCTGCCAATGTTTGTCTTGTCTCTTTTACATGCAAGAGTTTCTTCCCGTCCTCCATACATTCTACAGAGAGGAAAATTATTGTTATTACTGCTGGTATATGTTATTTGTGAAAGCAAATTCCACCTGGTATAAGTCTGAAAACCCTTCTTCTCAATTCGTGCTGTTCCTAGCAAGGTATCTTTGAAACAACTCTTCAGGTCTTCAAGCTGTTAGACACCATTTCCAATGTATCTTTTACAATAAATGAACCACGAGCTTTTAAAAAATATTCACATTTCCTTTAATTCTTTTTTTAATTCACTTTAATTGCTCATTATTGTATATTATTATTATATTATATTATTATAATATATTATTATATATTATATTATATATTATTATTTATTATATTATATTATTATTATTATATTTATATATTATATTATTATACTATATTATTGTCTCTGGGAACTGTTAAGTCAGTTACGCGGTCTTTTCTTTTGATCTTGTCATGAAATAAAATGTCTTTATCTAAGGCCTGTTGTTTAATTCGGGTTTTTTTATTATTTTTAATTTTGACAACATATTTCTGCTGTTAATATCTTTACAGAACTAGTATACATCGAGAATGTATAGGTCCTGATGGTAAAATGTCAAAAAGAAAAAGAGAGGTTTCAGAGTGATAAATGTAAATAATGATATAATGCCAGATCGACCAGTATTTCAATGTCTAAAGTATCTGATAACAGAACACTGATTGAGAGTATATCTGGGAAAATAAAAACAATGAAGGTTTGATATAAAAGCACAGGTGAGAATACATAAGATAACAATTCCTAGTGTGCCGTCCAATTCTTATTGTAAGAAGCATACTCGTATCAAAGGGGTCGTTCTTCTGTAAACCCAGAGAGGGACTTCTCACTTCAATTTTTATAGCAGAAATATCAAAGCTGATAATATACCTACCCTCATAGGTAAAAAATGTTGTGTAAAGGCTACTTAACGGGCCTCTCATATCAATACCCTGGCAAACTCCCAGACCATCACAGTAACCTTTGTAATTGTTGCATGCTGAGCCACGTGACATCTTTTTATTTGGTTTCTGTAAACAGGAAATAGAAAGATAGGATGAACTTTCGAATTGCAAGCGGAGTGCTATAAATTAAAATATGGCATAAATTAAAAAAAGAAAAATTATCTTGATTAATATCTTGGAAGGTAGCGGTGGCTAATAAAAGTAATCGATTTAAATGTCAACATAATAAAGCTGAATTTGCATTCCAAACTTCAAAAAAGGCATTTAAAAAACAAAACTACACCCTGTTTTATACTGTTTTATACTGAATCCGTGCCTTCTTCTTGTTGCGGTCTTGTTCCATCGCTAGGACGGTTCGGCCGCTCGACACAGTCTGCGCCACTTTCCGCGCTCCTTGTAGTCCTCCGGATCCGCTCCAACTTGCCTCATATCCTCCCTTACAACATCTCTCCATCTCATCTTCTGCCTGCCTCTGCTCTTTTCCCCTGAACTGTCGCCTGCCACGCTTGTTTTATCGGGTTCTCCTGGTTCCTCCTCATTACATGCCCATACCACTTTAACCTTGCTTCTCTGGTCTTGATGGATATGTTTGTCACACCGACAAACCTTCGAATGTCTTCGTTGGTCCGGTGTTCCAGAAGTGATATACCACAGATCAACATCAGCATTTTCATCTCTGTCACTTCCAAGGGCCCTTTCCTCTGCCTTCCTTAACGCAGCTGTCTCCAATCCATACAGTAGCATAGGTCATATGACTGTTATATAGATCTTGATCTTTAGCTTCAGAGGCACCTTTCTATCACAAACTAAAATCCATCTGTACATTCCCAACGTTATAAGTAGAGCTTGTATCTTTGGGTAATTTGGTCTGAAATGAGCAAAATAGAATTCAAGATTCAAAGGAACAAATGCTGCTTCAAACACCGAAAATCGGCTAATCTTTTTAACAATGCGCTTTAAACGCTAGAGGAGCAGAAAATTTATGTTTTACCAAGAATCTTAATATGGCTGGTCAATTTCGGCACTTCAACAATGATAAAATTTTCTATCGAACATTTGTGTGGTAAAAGGTCTTAAATTACGAAATTAAATCCCAAAGCATAAAAAATATTCCCGCACATTAATTTTATTTCTTAACTTAATACCAGTTCAAAATCGAAGTACTACTACACCATATATTCACCAACAATTTACTCTTCAAGAAAAATTTCTTGTGTATATTTACTACCATCCCAATTTCATAATAGTAACTACCATCGCCAGTATCCTAACTATCAATATTTTAAAACCACTGCAACCAACACTATTATCATCACCAGAAGCACCATCACTGCCAAACTCGAAATCATCATCATTATCTTTGACAAAATAATCATCACCATGAGTAACATCAACAAAAACACAACCTTGATAAACATAAGCAAAAAAAATGTAGCAGCTTAGAATTCAACATCTTTGAACGTACAATAACGTACATAACTCGTATACTTACGCCTGGCAAGTTCTTTAACGGTGTACATTTTTTGTCGTATATGCAACAGACGTCGCATTGCTCTTTTTCATCACTGCACATGCATGGCTGCAAGTTGTGTTTGAGGCAAATGGAGCCAACACAAAAGCCACTCATGCAAACGCTTCTTTCATTATCACAATAAGTAAGATTTGCTTTGGGTGTTATAGGTGGGCATTCAGCTCTATTTCCGTCACACGTGGTCTCATACAAGCATTCCGTCTGCTCAGAACACCGGTATGCTTTGTTGTAGACCTTGCAAGTTTCATTGTCACAGCACGAACCTTAAATCCAAAAGAAGAGTTACAAAATAAAATTAAAAGAAACACAAGTAAATCGGGAAGGCTTCGTTACCAGTTATATAAAGTGCCATAAAGTAAGATCAATAAGTCTTGGGATAACTGTAATAAATGTGAATTAAGTGACTACGTACAAAATTTGATAAAAAAAAACCCCATAAAAACACATGACGAGCAATCCAATCAACTCGCCAACATTCAAGCTTGTATCCATGCTAGGCGATAGCGAGACTGTCAAGACTTCTACTTCAGCTCAATAAACACGAGACAGCAATCTATAACAAAATATAGTGTCGCGTATTACCCAACTTAAGCGACTACTTTTCAGTTTCGAATCGTGCTTCCACATTGCCGGTGAAAAGTTACTGACGCCACCACCATGTGCGGTCCGTGGACGCAGTTATATATGGAGTAAGCTTCCACTGTTCCAGTATTGATGAACCCCATCCATATGACATCATCGTATACAAGACAAACAATGTTTACACTAAAATGGCCTTTTTCAAGAACGTAGAGTTAAAAAAATGGCAGCGACATAATAAACGGGTATTTTTTAAACACCAGACAACGAAATGCGATGTCTCAACTCGCCATATCTTTACCTAAAGAATTTTTCTTCCTATTAATGGCCTTGGGTGTTGTAAATTCGTGTTACGTCTTCTGGTGACAAAGAGAATTGAACGACAACGGATCAACTAGACCCTATTTTACATTTTTTTGCCATTAACAAGACAAAAACGCCATATTAATCAGTGTACTGTGGAAACACACAACTTTTAATTTCCACAGTAACGGCTAAAAATAGTGATAATGTTTGCATCTTCCACACTATTCGATGACTAGACGGGAAAGGTTTGGGTGAAAGCATGATCATCCAATGTACAGACCAAGACTTACTAGTGAATACCAGATTTTCAAAATAAAATAAAATAACACAGAACCAGCTCTTTACTTTTCGCATCCAGCACGTCTTGTGGGGTTAGACAAGTTTCTTGTTCCCTTTCTTGAATCTTTCTAAATTTTCTAGCTAAACGATGCATTCTCATTGTTGATAACAGACTGGGCAAAGAGCCTAACCCTGTCATCCGCCGAAATCATGCGAGGGTTCATATATCACTTTGTTTTTCTTCAGTCAAAGTAAATATTTACACAAATTTTGCATATGGGATTCTTTAATTGTAGCGCTACATACTCGTGGATAAGATTCGTGCAAAATTTTAGAGTTGTCTCCCCTGTTGTTGGTGTCATTCAAATGTCAGTTGGAGGTGTCAAGGTCTTACCTCCCTTAATTAAGCTATGGTGCTTCAAAATTCTGTACTATCACTTCTAAACTGAACAGCAGACTACAAAGCTGAACCACAAATGTTAATACAATATGATGACTCTCGTAGATTTCTATAATGCACAACTCAAACTTTCCTCCTTATTTAAAGTAATGTCCTCCTAAATAATAGTTATACCATCAAATCCAGTGTTTTCCTGAACTTCCAATTTCCCACGCAAAAACAAAAAAGAAACAATCAGAAGTAAAATTCCTAAAGATAATGAAAACCCCTTCGTAAAGAATTAATTACTTAGGAATAACGGTTCCTTTAATAGCTTTGCTGTTATTTTGGGAGCTTATCATGCCATTAAATGGATCTTTAGAAATATTATGTATCCGCTTTGTTAGAATATCATCTCACACTGGGAAACGATTAAAATTGGAAGTGAAGCATTCGAATAAAGAGTATCGCGATTCGAACATTATTTCTTCTCCAACCTCAAACACTGACAAAACAAAAAGAAGTTCAGACTTAAAACGTCACTTCTACTGCCTCCATTAACGTAAATAAACTATTCGGCACTGACTTTCTTGTCTTGGTGGTAACTGTTGGATTTTAACCCATATTCTCCCAAGCATGTCCCCCTAACTTCTTTTATTACCAAAATTGGTGTAAATATCCGCCTTAGGCTAGAATAAATGTGTAAAAAGTTTGATTGCAATCCTTTGGTGGGAAAGGTGTCTTTTAGCTATGTCTACTTTTGTAGACATTGGTAGGATCTGTTAGAAAAAGCAAGTGTGAAAACGCTATTGAAAACAACTTATTATGTTTTACATTGATGATCTTTGCATCTTTTCAAGCTATTTAAAATGCTGCAACCATAAAATGAGACAGTCTAGAAGTCAATTCAGCTATTTTTGCATAATTAATTTTTCATGATAGAGCTGAAAGCAAAGCTTGACATGCATGCTCTTCTTGCACTTATAGCACCTATTTCGGCAACTTCGCCGGCAGACAACACACTTTCTTACAGGACCAGACTCTGGATAGTGGCCAGTGTTGTCAGATCGCACTTCAATTGGAACGTCGTGAGAAGGACCAGATCTAGAATCAGCTGATGGTCGTGGGGTGGCCCTCTTTACTATGATAGACACAACGTTGCGTCGAAATGATTTCTGGTCAATCGCAACATTGGATACTAAGCGATATAGATCCATCTCCCTGTGAGCGGTAGTCATGTGAGCCAAGTGGTAAAAGTTTAATACGTTGAACGTCTTTGGCTGGGCAGCCAGCCATTCTATTAGCTCGTAATGTGCCAGTCGCACGAAAACCTTCGTTCTTTAGATGCTTGATGAGATCGTACTAAGTGAAAAAGTTGTCAAAAAATAAATGGTGTTCAGAAGAGTCACTGCAGACTGCTGCAGTAGTTTTGACGACTTGCGTACCTAGTGATTACGTTTTAGAAGAATTTCCAGAGGCACCTTCATAGACGGATACATAGCATGGCATGCACGTACTGCTGGCCATCATCCAACATTTGTATCCGAATCGAATTGGCTTGCCACGAATGAACTGCTTACATGAGTGACGTCCAAAGTAAGGAATCATTGATTCGTCAGTGCTTAGGTCTTCGTGAACGATACCGAAGGACTGAAATTTACTGTTTAGTAAATCATAACTTTTGCCATTTTTCCTGGGCCAAGTGATTGATTGTCGGCAGTATGCAAAACCGATTTTATTTCCTGGAATCTATTTCTGCTCATAGTTTCAGGAAATACATCGCAAACAAGGTCAGCTCCCTTGCTCCAGTAGTCAGCTTCACCCAAGCGGATATTATATCCTGACAAGAAAATCAATCCTACAAAATTCGTCATCTCTTCTTTCGTAATATTGAAAACTTTGTTTCGATCTTGAAATGCTAAAACATTTGTTTCTCGAAACAGAAGGTCGATTACATCATCAAAAACAAGTTCCCATTCAGACACACGTCCCATTCAGACAAATTAGCAAGATGGGGCTTTTCGTTCAGAAGCTTTGCCTGTGCATTCTTTTCTTGGTCGGAAGGAGACACAATGCTGTCAATGTGGGATTTCGTCCATTTAGGAGTAGTTTTCTTGACAACTTTCTTTCGTTTTCTTTTTCCACAAGACTGAATTGAAGACACATTTTCATCTGAATTATCCAAGTTATCATCATCTTCACTAGCACCATACTCGACTAACTCAAGCTGTACCAATTCTCAATACACCAGCGTCCACATCTATTTATACTGGAAAGCCCCTTGAAATTGATATTAATCATAACAATAGTCATATTAGTCATAACACCATTTACATAACTAAGTGTTAAGTAGTCCAAACTAGAATCGACAGGAAATATCAATATGAGTCTCAATTTTGCAAATCTGAAATATGCTAACACTTTCTACCAATGTCTACAATTGTAGACTTCAAAATTTATTGACATGAACTTTTTGTGTAACGTTAAATAACAAAATAAAAGTATGTTTATTAGACAGAATCACCCTTGTAAAGTGTAAATACAAACTTTAAAACCGTCTTTACTGCCGCCTACCTCGCCGACACAGCAAATTGCAGAACGTGGTTGGCAGTTCAGATTTTTTTGAAAATTGGCACACTTCTTATATCTTATACTGACACATAGTACCAAACTAAATATCAGTTTATTGCTCATCTTGCCTATCATCTATCCTAAAATAACGAGGGACATAATTTAATGCCAAATATGCTCCATGTGTCTGTAAAACAAGCATTGGATTACAAGTCTACTTTTGTAGACATTGGGAGAATTTGGGTTAATACACTGTGAACCCTTAGAAAATAATTATTAAAGATTAAAGTTTTATTTCCCAAATCCTAAAATTTGAATCATAAACATATATCAAATATTCCAAGGATAAATTGTGGCACAGAGTGACGTGGAATAAATGAAAAGTACCTCAGGGGGTTGCAAACACAGTAACACAATAAAGCTTTAAGGACAGCTTTGTTATTGAAAGCCAGGGCAAAAATTTGGGGAATTGATTTGGTAACAGGAAAACAAAAAAATACATGAGATTTTCAAAAATTTCGACTGCAAAGTGAAATTATCATAATAGTAAGGTTTTAATACCTTAATCACATTACAGAAAGATTAGCAAATTTTGATAGTCTTTACTAGTTAACACACACAAAAAAATAGCATATCAAAATCCCAGTATTTGAAAAAATTACAGGCCAATAAGTTTTTCGTGATTGGGTCAAGAGGTCAATAACATCCTCCTTATGTAAAATGCTTGTGTCGGTACTTTAAATATCAAATGAAAGGGTAATAAAAAAATCTGACTGTGAAAATAACATGCCTCAGGTGGGGAAAAGTGGCTTTAAATATCGTGAAAAATAACAGAAATACCAACATTGGAAACAAGCCAAAAAACCTTGCCAGTTTATTTATTTATTTATTTATAATGAATCTTTATACAGGATAAAACACTTCAACAACAAGATATGCTGTTATCAAAGTGTGTTGTGTGTGTATGTATGCAGAAATAGAAAAAGAAGTTGGAAAATTAATCTGCGACCAAAAAAATCATATCAGGAACAAGCAAGCTAATGAAGCTCTTCAGGCCCCTGTAGGGCTATTGCAAGAAAACATGCCCCTAAGATCAATTTGTTCCAGTTGAAGGCATGTTCTGGTGTAAATTTCTCTTCGGTGGAAGATGGTCACACCCAGTAACCCTGTTCTCTATTACGTTTTAAGCGAAAATTTCCTGCATATTTACTTCTCAATCTCACAATTGTTGTAAACAGGTTTCTCGTGAACTCAGAAAATGATGCAAGTGGTAAACAACACACCAACCTAACAAGCACTCTTAAATAGGTCTATAAATATAATTTTAGAACAAAAATGTTTACAGACAGGAATTTCACTTAATTTTTGTAAGATGCATCTAGCCTCTTTTAAACATAATTTTGGCTTAACTTTTGGGAAAGGTAATCACACTAGGTTTTACAGTATAACAATGTACATTTACTGGTTTCTGAAAAAATGTTATTCGAGTAAGAAAAAATATGTAAATAAATCAGTAAAAACATACCAAGTTATAAGTAATAAATAAAAATAAAAGTAAAAAAGTCAGAGCAACGTGCACCTTAACAATACCTCTAACCATAATTCCCTGGTCCTGAGATCACAGACACTGCTAATATTTCTAATATATTATTAGGAGTAATTGTATGAATGTGAAAGCTAGATTATAAGCAGGGATATGAGGAAAAGGCTGGAAGTGGCAGAAATGTGGTTTTAAAAAGAATGACCAGGGTTCTATGGATGACAAGATGAAAATAACTAGCAGGTATTACAGATGGGTTGCATGAGAAGAGAGTTACAAACTGTAGTGACAAGAAGGCAGCTTGAGTTTCTAGGGGATACAATCAAAATAAATTGTCTTGAGTGTATCTGCTTCCTAGGAATGATAGAGGGAGAAGAGTATGGGAAGACATAGACTGAACTACATTAATGGAATCAAGGAGGTAATATGAACTGAAAGGATATGTGGTGAGATTCAGAAAATAAAGAATTGTGTCAAAATTTATCATCACAAATCTCAACCTAGCCACAGCACTGCCATAAGGTAAGCTAAGCTAAGGTAATTGTATCCACCAAATCAAAAAAGAAGTCTTTAAGAATTGCTTAGCTTCCACAATAAAAGACCTTTTCAGTCTTTGCTTGCTGTGATGTAAAAATTATTTATAATATCAGAGCAACTATCTACTCAAGTCTGAATGCCTTTTATTTCAAAATCTTGTGAAAATAGTTGCCTGCATTCCTTCTCCATTGAAATTTCAGCCATTCTTGACTACTTAAGTACCAGTCTAAGAATGGACAAAGCATGCCACACTCATAGCCAACCTGGTTTATTAGTAAATACAGAGAAACAAATGAAATTGCATCATATTTGGCTTGTGATATATTGCCTGTTGCAAAATATGCTCATGGTGACAATGTGCTATTAAGTTGCAAAAGTTAGCAGCAATGGTGTCAGTCCTGCCTTCTGAGTGGTTCAATGGACCACACAATTGAGATGAATAAACTCACAAACAGCAAAATTAATAAATTTATGAAATCATTAAAAATAATAGCCAGTCTAAAAATTCATTGGTTTTTCTTTTCTATCCATCTCAATTTTTTGTGCAAACAATACAAGTGTGACTTTCATGCTATAAGTTTGAGCTACACTCAAGCTTTGACTTAACTTCATTCCTAAATCTCTGGTGCCCAATCTTTCAGAATATTTATAATTTCCTCACTCTCATTAGGAACCCCACAACTTCATTTTTTATACATTTTGGGTTGTCACTCCATTACAGGAAAAATACCTGCAATACCCACAAAAATGCCAATAACATATAATATCTATATGAAACAAACTGTTTATGTTTATACATTTTTGCAAAGAAATGAGAAAATTCAGATGATTGTAACACACAAATAGAAACCAAAGGCAATTGTTTTTATCAA
>RDPX01000233.1:73093-84344 GCA_003991215.1 Morbakka virulenta | reverse complement strand
AGAGCAACGTGCACCTTAACAATACCTCTAACCATAATTCCCTGATCCTGAGATCACAGACACTGCTAATATTTCTAATATATTATTAGGAGTAATTGTATGAATGTGAAAGCTAGATTATAAGCAGGGATATGAGGAAAAGGCTGGAAGTGGCAGAAATGTGGTTTTAAAAAGAATGACCAGGGTTCTATGGATGACAAGATGAAAATAACTAGCAGGTATTACAGATGGGTTGCATGAGAAGAGAGTTACAAACTGTAGTGACAAGAAGGCAGCTTGAGTTTCTAGGGGATACAATCAAAATAAATTGTCTTGAGTGTATCTGCTTCCTAGGAATGATAGAGGGAGAAGAGTATGGGAAGACATTGACTGAACTACATTAATGGAATCAAGGAGGTAATATGAACTGAAAGGATATGTGGTGAGATTCAGAAAATAAAGAATTGTGTCAAAATTTATCATCACAAATCTCAACCTAGCCACAGCACTGCCATAAGGTAAGCTAAGCTAAGGTAATTGTATCCACCAAATCAAAAAAGAAGTCTTTAAGAATTGCTTAGCTTCCACAATAAAAGACCTTTTCAGTCTTTGCTTGCTGTGATGTAAAAATTATTTATAATATCAGAGCAACTATCTACTCAAGTCTGAATGCCTTTTATTTCAAAATCTTGTGAAAATAGTTGCCTGCATTCCTTCTCCATTGAAATTTCAGCCATTCTTGACTACTTAAGTACCAGTCTAAGAATGGACAAAGCATGCCACACTCATAGCCAACCTGGTTTATTAGTAAATACAGAGAAACAAATGAAATTGCATCATATTTGGCTTGTGATATATTGCCTGTTGCAAAATATGCTCATGGTGACAATGTGCTATTAAGTTGCAAAAGTTAGCAGCAATGGTGTCAGTCCTGCCTTCTGAGTGGTTCAATGGACCACACAATTGAGATGAATAAACTCACAAACAGCAAAATTAATAAATTTATGAAATCATTAAAAATAATAGCCAGTCTAAAAATTCATTGGTTTTTCTTTTCTATCCATCTCAATTTTTTGTGCAAACAATACAAGTGTGACTTTCATGCTATAAGTTTGAGCTACACTCAAGCTTTGACTTAACTTCATTCCTAAATCTCTGGTGCCTAATCTTTCAGAATATTTATAATTTCCTCACTCTCATTAGGAACCCCACAACTTCATTTTTTATACATTTTGGGTTGTCACTCCATTACAGGAAAAATACCTGCAATACCCACAAAAATGCCAATAACATATAATATCTATATGAAACAAACTGTTTATGTTTATACATTTTTGCAAAGAAATGAGAAAATTCAGATGATTGTAACACACAAATAGAAACCAAAGGCAATTGTTTTTATCAAAAGTTGGGCATTGTTAAAAACAGCTTGTGGTCATGAAAAAACCTCTCTGTTATTAGCAACTATTTTTGCTTCCAAAAGAATGAAGTCCAATGCTACATCTAAACCATAAACAAAATTCTGATGGTCAAAGTCTTGCAGAGTAAAATACTCTGCAAGTTTTGGATCTCAGGTTAGATAATACTGGTCAACATATCTTTTTGGTGCAAGCAAACTTTGAGTTGATTATATTTTATTTGTTTAGTTCCAAAATGACAACCACATCAATGAGTTAGATCTCCCCCCCCCCCACACACACCCACAAAAGGTCTATTTCAAGTTGTCCATCCCAACCAATGATGAGCAATCTTGTAAAGAAGCGCATTGGTACTGATATGTTTGGGCTACATGGGCTATTTTAACACGAGGCAAGCTGCTATTAAAAAGGTTAATACCTGGGGCATTTAAAAATGTTTCTGGTTAAGCATGGCTGTTGTACCTACAATGAAGCACAACAGCCCTAGAAACCACCAATCAGTACAAATTAAAATTTAATTTGTTGCCTTACCACTTAGTTGGAGTAAACCTGGTCAAATAAAAACAAACAAACAGAAGAATGTTTTTTTCACACATTTCAAAATGATTCAGGTGCCTTTGAGGTTTTCAATGAAAATATCCTATTGTCACTTACTAGAGAAGGAACGGCCCTTAATGAATGAAACAAAACTACAATTTGAAAAGACATTTTGTACAGTGTCTTTTAATGTGTCACTGGAAATAAGTATTTGTTAGCACATGATGAGCAGCTCTTTCTGCATGGATAATTTCATTTATCTTACATCTTAAGTTCAAAGTAGCTATTTATTTAGCATCGTGTGTATGAGTCAATGAGTCTGTGAGTTGAGATCAGCAACACAATATCAACAAAACATTTTATATTATGTTTTATTTTAGTTCTATAAACAAAAATATCATAAAGGTGGAGTTGTCTTAACCAAAACTTTATCTATTTTCTAATATATGTGGTGAAAATGAAAAATCAGACAACAGCTTGCCCATTAAATCAATTTGTCAAGCAAGATTTCCATTCTAACTTTGGAATGAAACTTTGTGACTGGGGCAAGAGCTGGGCTCCACATGTCGTTTACAAAATTTGGCTTAACATTTTCAAGAATGGCCAAATGCTATAAGGAAATTGATAAAAATTTTCAATCCAATTATGGAGAGGGTCATTATGATAGTGTAAATGGCTGCTATATTTGTAAGGTAAAGTTAACAGGTATTAACAAAAATAGAAAAAAGCTTTCAACCAGCTTAATTAAACCTGTAATTTGTATTAAAACTTCTGTTCCTGCATTTAAGCAGCTCTCTAAACTAATAAAAAATCATTCTATTATGAGAGGTGAATATAGAGATAATCCACTTGATTATGATAACTTTACTTCGCTGCTGCATCAAATCAACCCCAGAAATTCCCATCAGTCCAACTTCTAAGATCTGATCACAGACTTATACCTATCTAAAGAAACATTTGGAGTCTTAGCTTCATGACCAGAAGATTAAATCTGTTCTATATTTAAGAAGAAAAAATTAGTATTTTGTAAGGCCATCCTTAATCTTTCAGTACTGTTAGGTGTGGTGGGATATGTAGTTATTTGGGGGTAATTCACTGATAGTTCAAAAATAAGTATAAATATGAACTTCTTTAAATAAACATTACAAATGTTATAATATCAATTAAAGATTTTACAACTGTGAAAAATATATGAGGATATCAAACAAGTGTGAAAGCACAGTAAATATGATGACAAAAATGTGGCATTTTTGTGGATTTAAAAATGGAAATTTTTTGTTAGGACAGCATGGTTGCACCAAACTCCCATGCCTTCTATGTAAAAATGTTGAAGAAAACAGGCACATTATGGTGTTGAAAATAAGACCATCATTTAATAAGCGTTGGAACCAAGGGAAAATAACATTCTCGTCAGTACATATAGCACTGGGTATTTCATGAAATAGCTTGTTAAAACCCTGAACATGAATGGCACCTGCTTTCTCTACATTTGTGCATTCTAATGTGTACTTAGTATACAAAAATTAAAGACCCACATTTGTATGATCCTAAATTTGAACAGGTTTTTTAAAAAAATAATCTTTATTTCATGAAAAGAATAAGGATGGGTGCTTGGTCAGTGAAGAGTTAATCCCCTGTTTATTTGGCAACCATAGGGTGTCAAAGTCTGGATAAATTTCCAGGCAATTTGCATGCAAGTGATGGACAAGGTAAAAGTTTACATCTGGATATAGAAATAAAGGAAGAAAGGCACTAAAATGATGGGCTATGAGTAATGTTGAAATCTGAATCATGATAATCTAAACACTTAAAATCCTAGAAAATCATCCCAAAAAAACACAACTTTTTTTGAAAGATTTTTACTATGACCTAACATGCATTTTTTCGGACACATCAGTATTCCAATCAAGAAAATATGGAGTTAACAGTGAAAAATATATATCATGTTCAAAATGAGAATGTTGAATTCTAAGTATAACATCACATTTACACAGAAAGCTACACCATTATGATTTTACATACCTCTGCTTGGGCTGCATCGATAGGCATCATTCCTAAGAGTACAAGGTTTTCCAAAAGAAGCTCCATATGGGGTGCAACATTGTTCTCTACAAGTTGAAACTGAGCCACAATCACACACTTCTGGATATTCAACAACACCATTACCGCAAATGGCAATGGAACGGTCAATAAAGCAACCATTCTGTGGATCCAGGCCTTTCATATCTAAATAAAGAAAGAAAAAACTCAATTTTCTTTGAAATTAACCTACTTCAATTTGAAACATAATTGTCTTCAATGGTTTTTAGTAGCCTTAAATTCCAAAACTTATAGAAACTTCTTGTCTAAAATAGCAAAAGTGTTTTAGAAACGCTATTTTTTTCTTTCCAAGTCTCATTTCTTTCTGGATATTGATGATGAAGGATTTCCACTATTTGTGATCTTTGCCTTTATGTTTATACCACTGTGCCCTTGTAACTTTTGGTTGTTAAATGACCATCCATTTGCTAAGGATTCTTAATTATGTAAATTTTAGTATCCCCCTATTTCTTTTTTTTTAGACATGTAAAACTTGTGAAAACTAAAAACAACAACAAAAAAAACCCCTAAAACTAAGTGCTTTAAAATATTTCTTAAAAAATACAAACACAACTCTGAAAATTTAAGCTTTGTCACTCTAACACTTAAAAAGTTACTAAACTTTGAATTTTAGTTAAAATTGATTGATGATGGATGTCTTGTCCTTTAAACATGATCTGACCAACATTTTCACTCACCAACTTCAAATAAGGAATGGGTATTTTGCCAATAAAACCCTGAATGACATTCTAAAGGTGAAAGCTGTAATTCTTAAGAAAATGTATCGAAAAAGATGCATGTTTAACTTTTACTTAATGGTAATAGGAAACTTCAAATAATTTCTGTTAATGCATGAACAAATATACCTGATCTCATTGTACTGTATTAATAAAAGATGACAAGAAGAACTGAAATATGACTGCTACTATTTATTCCAAATATTAGCTCTCCAAGAGTTCAGAGCTCCAAGAAGTTTTTTTGTATAAGATTATGCTCTTGGATAAGACAGCACCCAAATTTAATGACATGCATGACAACTGCTTCACTGTTATGGTACAAATACTTGTTTTATTTTGCTGTGTGGAAAGTTCCTACAAGAGTTTTAAATCCCTTTTGATAATGTTTGACTCCACTGCAATATTCTACTTGTTAATCTTTTAATTAAATAAATGTTTAATGTCACATTCAATGTCAAACCTAACAAGGCAATATTCTAAAAGTTATCATAAAACAAACACTTAAAATATCTGAAATTAAAGGCCACTTCTACATATCAAAACAAGGATAAATTGAGGATTCACTTTCAACTGTCTGTGCTACTTTCCAGGCTTCATTGTCAAAGTTGGGCAGATTATGCTTGAAACAATAAGATCAGTGACTTAATAAACATAAACTCCATATAATTTATTTAATTAAAGACATAAAAATATAGCAATACTATATTAAACATCCTGGTCTAGCCAATATCAAAAGATAATGAGAAATAAAAGATGTATACATAACTGTGCTATTTAGGATTCTGATACCAAAACCCATGCTGTTTTACTTACTGATGACAGGAACCATGCTATCAATACTGCATTTAGAAAAGAATTTGTTATTTTTCTGATAACCAGACGTTGCTTTGTTATACATAATATAGTTTCCATCCTTACCACCAGGCTGACAATTTCCAGGGTCATGCTACAAAGACAAAAATAACCCCAAAAAACTTTTTAAAAATCCTATATAATTAATATGTATTTGTGAATCCTCTTCAAAAATAATTTGCAAAAAGCATTCTTTGCAACACCCATATCAATGTTTGAAATCTATCATATTCAAAATCCATATTCTGCAATATCACATGGTCTACCAACAAAGTAAACAAGAATAACAGTTCCTAATATATAACTATGAGCAGTGCCATATCACAACTTCAAAAAAGTCAAAAAAAATATTTTCTAAACTAATTTTAGATTGAAGTAAAACTAAGTAAAAATATGTTTAAAGATAATTCCATGTATCAGAAGAATTTAAGAGATTAATGTTGGGTGACATTTTCCTAGTAGTGGTGCATGGTCAATCAACAGTAACAATAAAATAAGTCTTCTATATCAAGATAAGAATGGCCTAAAAAGCAGCTTTTGCAACAAACATGTGTGGTATGTGATCTGTTAAAGAAGTAGTTTAAAAGGAAAGGTCCTTGTACATTTACCCTAATAAAAGCCATAATCATCACAACTTTGTGACATTTACCTTTGTACAGTCCACCTAACAATTTAAGTGTTTTTTGTCCACCATCTTTGTCCAAGTGATATTCAGTTTATAGATTGCTTATCTATATAGCCTTGGGCAGCCACTGGTGAGACTGTTGAAGCAGGTCATCCAAGTGTAAAGCCAGATAATTTTTCAAGTGGTGGTGGTACTGATAAATATATTATGGAGGTCATGGATAAAAAAAATTAGCTAATCTTTTTCTTATCATCAAACCAATTTTCCCTGTGCTAAATAAGGGCTTTATTGTATTCCAATATTTTATGCAAAAAAATCAATTTACAACAATAACTGGGCCAAGTATAGAATTCATAAAACAAAATTAGTGAGGACAGGACAGAAAATTTTCAAGTGAAACACCAGAGAGTGAGATTACTGAAGTACAGTCAACATGCTTGCATGGATGCTTTTGAAAGACCTTAGTATTTAATGGACTGGGTCTTTTTTTTGACATAGCAAGATTTTGGGGTCAGCACAGCCAGTGTGTGGTTCACATTGGCCGTATTTCTTAGTGTGCTGCATGTGAGATCCTAAAAATAATTCATATAGATTTTTTTCATGTTAAACAAAAAATGTTTATAAATCTTTTGTCAAACAGTTGAAGTAGTACATAAACTTTTCAGACAAAAGTAATCTTGATCTGTTTAAATACATGAGAGAAGTAATCCAAAATGAAGAAGAATGTTGGGTAATAATGTTAAGTCTAAAACAAGATTGTTCTAAAAAGCCAAGGGTTAGGAGCCGTGGCTTAGTGGTTAGTGCATCTGCATAGTAACCAAGAGTTCCGGGTTCGATTCCCCGAGGAGAATTTGGAACTTTGCAAAGTAAAAAAAAGCCATTGGTTGGTGTCAGGAAGGGCATGGAAGTTCTGGTAAAGATGATTTTTTTGTTCAAGAAAGCAACATATGAAAAATAAGGCAATAGTAGGGAGAACACAACTGACAACAAAAGGGAGAATGGAGGTGGAAGAATAAATGTAGAGACCTCACTTGAAATATCCATGGTGAGGGTAGAACATAAGAGATTCAGCCATTTCTCAAAATTGCAATTGATGATGCTTTAACCATCACCTTTGTCCAAATGACACAAGCTTCTGAGTTATTCTTTATATTAGAAAACATAGCCCTATTTCATTGCCTTATGAATCACACCCTTACAAATATACACACACACACACATATATATATATATATCTTACAAATATACACACATATATATATATACTTATATTATAAATTGCTATTAAAGTGATATTCATTTTGGTCTATAACTATTTTGCTGCCACTTCTCTACATTAAAAATATTAATAATTCATGTATGTATACACAATGTTTTGTCTCTCTCTTCAGTTTTATTTTAAAAAGTGATTTTACTGTTGCAGTAACAGAAAGAAGAAGAGACACAGAGAAAAACAAATACCTTGCAAATCAGATGATTACATTGGTCATTTCTCTGAAAAAATCCATCTAGTTCTGTTTTTTTGACGATTGGCATCACAAGCAAAATCTTTTAGCAAACTGGTAAACAAGCTTTTTTTTAAAAAAAACTTACTAACCTTAATAAAAAAATCAGCAAATTTTGAAGCAAATGGATCAAAATGGTACTTAAAATAACCAGTTAATTATCTTCAAACCACCAATGTGCAACCTGGTGCCTTAAAGTGACTGGCACGAATGAAGAATAGGTATCTGTCTTTGTATGCTGCCAGAAAACCCTCTGGTAAGACCAGTAAAATAAAATGTTCAGGCATATTTTTATTGTGCATAGAAGTGGTTTATTTGATGCCTTGCAGGAGTGCCTTTAAATATAATATTAGGAAGGGAAATAAAAATTAATACTTCTTTTGTTCCTAGTCAAATTGGCTAAGCTGTTTATTGTATAGTATGAAAATAGGAATTGATATCAAATTTGGTTTTACGTCCTTGTGGAATGGGGTATCAAAACAAAAACACAGACAACTGTTATTATTACAAAAAATAAATCCCAAACAAAATCATTTCACTAAATGCCAACACTTCCTTCCCCTTGCTGTTTTGATCATCTAATTCTAAATCCAATTATCTCAAATGGCATCTCTGTGATAAATAATATACATAGTAACTTTCCAAGTGGCTCTTACACAAAAAAGGTTTGTTTTTAAATAGAACCAGTTTCTCTTGGTTTTAATTTTGGAAAACCTGGTTTCCTACCACATTAAATAAGGAAAATGATTTGAGGTTTGCTATTTGTTACTGTTTTGAAAGAAGCAATGGTTATGAAAGAAGGTCAAGGAGCAGAAGTCGTTGGTTTTCTTCGAATTCTTTAATGCCTAGTCAAATATCTTATATATTTCAAAATATTCAAACAAGATCGAATGCATTAGGTATGATTATGTATCCTACCGCTATTAATATGCATCCTGAATGTATCAATCCTTGTAAATAGTTATTTAAAGGTGGCCATTGTACAGTATGGCAAAGCCATATTAGGCTCAATCAGAATCCACAACCGCCATGATTGAGACCTTGTAAAAATAATATTCCAGGTCTGATAATTTCTGATTATTATGCTACTGCTTTATTAAAGAAAATATTAAAGCTTTCTATTACATATTGGAGACGAAACAAATGGTGTACCATGAATCACGCGACAATACTCATTTTGTTTCGAAGCAAAATTTGTAAATTGGCATTATCTTGATTTCTGTCGTTTGACGAAATTTAGGAAAAGTAAAAATCTTACTTGTAATGTTATGTGATAACTGAATGCAAAATCATATTTGGGGTTTTCAAAAAACAACGGAGAAAAGTCACAAATTCTAGATTTGTGCAAGCTTGTAGTCATCATACGACGCCGACATTGTAACAAGCCACGAAAATTCGTCACAAAAACCAAAATAATCAATCTGATAAATAAAAACAAGTGTCAAATGGAGGTAACCGATAAAAATAAACAATCAAACGAAAACAAATGTAACTGTTAAAGTAGGCGACAAGCTGAGATGAGACCCCCCAAATCACACCGAATTCTATAACAATTGAAACCCAATTAGAAAATAATATACCTGCGCGCCAAATGCATGTCCCAGTTCGTGTGCAAAGGTAATCTCTGTGACTGCAGGTGGTGAATCTCTGCCATACAACTTAAAAGTAACCAATCCGGTATTATAACTCCGAAGTTTCCCATTATAATTAGCATATTTATCACAAATACCTCCGGCTTGACCATACGGATATCCAATCCATGCTAAACCAACAACCCCCTTCTCAAATGTCCTGTCGGTAAACAGAAAAGCTTCGCAAGCAGGAGCATGATCTTCTGAACTGAACACTTCGAGCAGGTTGTCAACTGAGACATACTCTGATTTCATAGCCTTAGGTACATCATAATCATCATAAACAACAATTGTTGACACTCTAAAGCCCACTCCTTCGGGGTTATAAAATCGATCGGCGGGAGTTGTCAAGTTAAATGTCTGATTTCTGAAGATGTACTCGACTGCTTTAAAGTGATTGACCATTTCAAGAACTGCATTCTCTTTATTAAGAAATTTCCTTGTAAATTTGTGATCTGCAACAAGCTTAAGGGTGCAGGTATTTTTGTGTCTGTTTCTTACTCCTCGGCGGTATCTATCTTTGACATCTTCTTGCTCATCGTGCCTTCTTGCTTCGCTAATTCTGTCTTCAAGGGATTGTTCTTCTGAATTGGCTTCTCTCTTTATACGAAGGTTGGTCGACTTTTTGGGTATTCTCATTTCTGGATCAGCAAAGTTGAAACTGTAATGAACATCTTTCAAACTATATATAATAGAATGAAAATCCTGATCACCTTTGAAGTATTTATAGGCAGGTTCTATGTGAAACTCATCATCCGCTAACTTGATCTTCCCCTGAAATCTACCTCTTCGTACGATACCATGGGCATAACTGTTGTGGTGGCCGTGAACATCCCCTTCATAAAAACGACTTTTATCGAAGTTAAGTTTGCGTCCTCGGCCATCAACTATGTTAGATTCCTGCATAAAAATATTATGATCACGTCGTAACCGAACATGGAAGTCCTTTCCAAGTGCTTTAAATTTCAAATCTACTATTGCAAACGGTGAGATAATTGTCGAGCGCCTAACTCGACCGTGGAATTCAGTCAAGCTGTAATCAAGCGTTTCGTAGTGACTGATAAATGAATTTAGGCGCCGTTTCTTGGTTGAACACAAACATCCTGTTAGTCCTACCAAAACTATAAACAGTGTAAGCCGGTTAAAAATCATGATATATTCCGCTGAAGAAGAAATAAATACAAAACATACAAGATTTAGTACACCTACATCTAACTGCAGTTGTACAGAAAATTGATAGCTCTTCCAAAGTATGCAGAATGGAATGTGACAATGGTTGTTTCTCGTTACCAGTCCTTCAAACAAACAACAACCAAGTGGGCGTTGGATACAAGGACAACCTGCATCGCTCTTCTCCACTCACGAAAAGAATAGAACCTCTGGATTGACTTGGCACAAATGGCGTGTGAGTTAATCAAAAAAGATAAATCTCCATACATTCCCTAAGACTTCAGAACTCTCTGTCTGTCTTAATCACCCGGACCTGATTTAATTAAAAGTTGCCTTTTCTCCCCAACCAAGACCCCAATTACTAAAGTTTCTTAACCCACCTTCCCCAGGGAGCTTAGGTATGCCTTCTGTTGGCACCGAGGACTAACACTCGAGCTGCTATAGTGCATCCATAGCAAGGAGATGGTCAGAATGATCATGGAAATGATTAGTGATTGTAGATTTACGCTGCACCTTGCTGATGAGAAATCGGAGCCTCGCCGACTTATCAATGGCATACCACAAGATCAGTGTTAGCACTGATGCTATTTATCATATGTAGAGTCGACCTCCGTACCTGCACTAGTAGGGGGTACATATATGCAGATGATATAGCTCATCTGTACCGGGAAAAGTCATTCGAGAGCACTAAAAAGGTCTTGTCAGAAGATCTAAATAA
>RDPX01000233.1:42313-60827 GCA_003991215.1 Morbakka virulenta | reverse complement strand
CTGTAGCTTTGTTTCTTTTTACCTTTCTAATCACTACATTTACTTCAACATAAACGTTCTCTGCCCCCTCATTTGAAATATGAGTACTCATGATCGGAGATCTCACGTTTTGAAGCAGTTTGCCAATATACTGATTCTGTCCACTGAGAACTCCTTAATTTTACAACAAGCATAGGTCCGTTTCTTGCTTTAATAAACCCAGCACATGAAAATACCATTTTTTGCAATGATTTTTTTTATTTTCTTGTACACTTAAGAATTTAAAATAAGATATTTTTATATTTTATCACCATCCCTGCTAAGCCTGATCTCTTTGCCTTTTCTGTATATCTGCTTTATGCTCCTGTCCAGATCTCTGTACCATTAACTGTTTCTACTTCCAATCTTCTTCCCCTTACTTACAATTCTCAATATGCTTTTTTTGTCATCAATTTATTTAACTTTTACTTACTTTCTTTGGCACTGTATGCTGGGTTACTTGTTCTAGAATGTCTGGTGTAGCTACTCATTAAGCATCAGACAATAGATTAAAAGCTTTGTCCATTTAAATTTAATAATTCGTGCAAATTATTGGCCTTTTCAGCTGCTCAGAATCTCTCTGCTTGTCCATCGGTGGTCTTTCTAACTTGTTCAACTTGCATTGCAGTGTTTGAAAAGTTTGTCAAATGTTTTACACAATTTAAATCTTTCATTTGTGGCGAAGTATCAGTCTGGTTTCTTGTAAGATCCCCAGGGGTCTTTCATGTACATAATCATGTGTGATGTAAGGAGACCTACGAGTTCATATTCTTTTGTTCGCAACATTCAACCCACCTATGGCCTTGCCCGTTTCTTTCTCCTAAGCCAAACTGGTCTACAGTTTTACTTCTGTACTGCAGATCACCTTTGCATTAAGGTTTCCCATGGCAGTATTAATTTTACCTGGCTTTTATTTTGCTTCATGAAAGGAATCACAGAAGTCCTCGATTTTCTCTTCAAAGCTATCTACTGGGGGGCTCGTGTACAGCTATGATGGAGATGGTCAAGGGACAGTCTTACAGTTCAATCAATAAAGTGATTTCGTTCACTTCCCATGAGCCTAACACACTCTTAGCTATCTTGGATCTAGAAGAAGACACACACACACCTTCCGAATTCTCTTTATCTCTTAACTGAATCACTTAATAATAATCCATCACAAAATGAGTACCACTTGTGCATCTTGCTTTTTTTATCACCAAGTATGTTGGTATTAGCCATCTCTTGTTTAACATTCTCCATTTTATTGATTTTTATAATGTCCTTAAATCCCATGTTCGCATCGTAGTTATATTAAAAATTAAATTAGTATGTACATCTTTAACGTCTTTTAAAAAACTAACAAGAAAAGCAATAAAAGAAGTACTGAGAAAGAAATAGAATGCCTAAGAAGAGGAAAAAATCTACATGGATAAGGGTTATAGCAAAATATCCTCAGCAGTTTGAAGGTGCAAGAAATGGCATAGAATAAAATTATATTAAGGGGTTTGGTTGCCTGTGCCATGTTTAATTTGATAAGAGCGTTTCAGATAATCAGGGAGTGATTATCACAGGACTACATTCCAGCTGTCCTGGGTATGAAGTTAAAATGAATCTGTTAGTAACCCTTTATTTCTGAAGCTCTGAAGTTGTAAGGAGAAATGGAGGTACCCAATAATTACCATTACTTTCTGGCCCTATGTTGTTTGGAATGGTAGTAGCTGTTAAAAGTTTGTACACGGGTTGAATAGCTATAGGCAGATGGAGCACTTTAGCTATTTAGCATTTCAGCTAATGGAAGTGTCTAGAAAAAAGCCTCCCTTCTTTTAGCAGGTCAGAGATCACACCACTGGCAGGGCATGACCCCCACTTTTTGGCCAATAAATTTTTATTATGCCTCATATAAAAATACGTGGGCATTTCCCAAACTCAACAGCAGAAAGCATGCGAGACAGAAAAAGAATGAGCCCTCAAAAGGAAGTTCAATGCATTGCTTTCGTTACCTGGCAAGGCAAGGAATCACTCTTCAAGGGTGAAACTACAGAAATGACAATTTCACGCAGCTTTTGATATTACTTGGAATTAAAGATGCAGGTATTCTAAATACCTTAAGACAAGCTAGCCAAACTTTTACAAGTCCCGATGTTCAAACGAGTTGACTGATATTATGCACCAGCAAATTCTTTCTAACAAGCTGGACAAGATAGGAGAGAATGGCATTTTCGGTATTATGTGTGATAAGTACATCCATTGCAGTAACAAAGGGCAATTAGCGTTTTGCTGTAGAACTGTTGATAAACGATTAAACGTTAGTGAAGAATTTCTTGGATTTTACCAGGTAGAAAAAAATAAAATTGAAACTCTTGTCACTGCAGTTCAGGATATTTTACTTCGATTTACTCTTTCACTTGATACTTGCCGTTGTCAAACATACGATAGAATAAGTATTATGCCAGAAAAAAAAGTGGTGCAAAAAAAATATCTGCCATACAGCTAAAAACACTTGCTACACACTGCTATGGTCATATTTAAGGCTTAGGGGTCAAAGATCATACGCCAAATTGTGCAATTATACTCGATACTATGGGTAAAGTTGGAGAATTTTGTACTTTAGTGAAGTGCTCACCGAGAGGAGAAACAATGCTCGGGCATATTTCGGAAAAGGTTGATGGTGCCGATAATATTAGGCCTTGATATTCATTAGACAAATTTGGTAATACTCGTTGGAAGGTCCGTGTTAAGTGTTTTGGAAAAATTTATGGGAAGAATGCCTAAAGGAAAACATGACCCAAAATATTTGCTCAAGAATTGGCTCTCAGGACCAAATGGAAACATTTTTTTTCTTCTTTGAGTTGTGTCTTGAACATAAACTTTTTAATTTGACCGATAGTCCTGAACCAATCCTTTCAAAAGAAAACATATAAGCTGTAAGCGATCACAGACGTGCCATGCTAACAAAAGAGACACTTAAGAAAATGCAAACAGAAGGAAAATCTGAGCTCTAAGATGACTCGGTCTTCAAAAAGACATCAATTCATGATCAGATTGACAAACCATTGCTTTCAAGTAAACACAACCGACCTGAATACTCTGTATTAGCTTTTATTGATCATCAACGAGATGCGGTTGCTTTTCATCACCCAGCATCTATAGGAGAACACTACAAATCCATTTAAAAGGAAGCTGTTTATTCTGTTTTACGAACATTGGTGTCGCGATTCGATCAATCCAGCTACCAGGAATTTGCGACGCTTAAACAGTTACTTATTAAAGGAATTCCAGGTCATTGTTTTGAAAAAGAAACGCATGACTTAAACAAAATATATGGAAGCGATGTTGATATCGCACTCTTACCAACAGGGTTGGAGATAGCACAAACAATAACGAAAAAAGGACAATTTATTAGCATAAAAGACATGTTTTCTTTTCTACAAAACTGCTACCACAACGAGCTTACTATGATCCCTAATGTTCTCGCCGTCGCCAAGCTTCGGTTGGTTAATGGGGCTACAAGAAACTTTCCTTTTCTTTGGCACGGAGATTGAAAACCTGTTTGCGCTAAACAGTGAGCTAGGAAAAGTTTTACTTCCTTGTTATGCTGAACTGCCATGAAGAATTAATAATAATAATAATAATAATAATAATAATAATAATGATAATAATAATAATAATAATAAAAAAATAAATAAATAATAATAATAACAATAAATGTCCTGGGTATTGACATTAAACTGCATCCGGTTGTGGAGTTTCGACGTGGGAGAATGAGGTTACCCTTTGCCACAATTACCTCCAGGTCACCCTTGAGCAAGGTGTAGTACCTGTTAGCTCTCCCCGAGGCCATGAAATACCGGGTTGGCGTCCGGCGGGGGCTAGTCTGTCTCATGGGTAGGGGGGACTCTTTAGCCTTGGTTGGCAGAACTCCTAGAGATGGTGTCTCAATAAAAACACCGGTGGTTGTGTAACCTAAAATCCACAATCCTCTTATGAGTGTAATGTCTTATTCAAATTATGAAGACAACGGCGTGAATGAGACTGGAGCATCAAGTGAAGGTCTCTCGCCCGGCAGGTGCCCCACTGTATGGCAGGGTGGGCCCGGTCGTTATCCAGCGTCTGCCAAAATGAAGTGGAACAAGGAATTGAATGTTGCTGTAATGGAGTGCTATTTCCTGAGTAAACCAACAGATGAAAATGGAAGACCTATACGAGGTTACAGAAGAAGGATGCATAACATCTGGAAGGAGAGAGAATTACCAACATTAACAGAACAAAGGTTATGTGATCAGGCTAGGGCAATACGAAAAAATGAATGGTTCACCACAGTAGAGATGGAAGAAATCCGTAGAAGTTTGGAAGTGGATAGTGATAATGAAGAAGGGAATGATGGAAACAGGCAGTTGCCAGAAATAGAAGTGCAAGAACATGGACAAACGGAAGAGATATCAGTGCAAATCAACAGAACCGACGAACAAGACGAACAGGAAAGTTGTATGATTGAGGAGATAGTTGACATTACGAGAAGTGGCCAAATGTGTGATACAAGAGGACTCAAGAAAGTAAACAGAAAGGTTCTGTCAGAGTGGATAGGTAAAGTAAATAAGATCATCGGGAAAATAAGGACAGAAAACTTAACGGATACAAATAAGTTAATCGGTGCTGTTGCTATCTACATCTCGAAAAAAGTTGGGTTGAAGACTGGTAATTCAAGAAGGAAAACAAAGGAAGAACCTTGGTGGAAAAAGAGGATAAAAGGAACAATCCAAGAACTAAGAAAGCATGTGAATATTTTGCAAAGAAATAAAAGAGGAGAACTCACCAGAAAGGAAAGGTATAAAGAACTGGATAGGAAATATCAAATTAAGAAAAAAGGAGAAAATGTCGTTATTGAAGAGCTGAAGCAAAAACTGCAGGCGAAAGTAGCAAAACTGAAGAGGTATGAACAGAGAGTTAATCAATTTAGAATTAATAGGCTGTTTCAGCAAGACCAGAAAAAAGTATATCAGGAATTTAATGGAATGTCAAAAAGTGAAGGCATAGCACCAGATGCAGAGGAAAGCGAACAATTTTGGTCTAGTATCTGGGGAAACGAGGTACAACACAATAAGGATGCAGGATGGTTGAAGGAATTAAAAGATGAATGTGGGGAAACAAGACAGGATGACATAATGATTGACTGTGTAATGGTATCAGCACAGGCAAAGAAAATACCAAACTGGAAAGCACCTGGACCTGATGGGGTCCAAGGATACTGGATAAAAAAGTTGACATCACTGCATGACAGGATCGCCAAACAAATGAATGAGATGATAAATAGCAGGGTTCCTGTACCTGCCTGGATGACAATGGGCAGAACAGTGTTGTGCCAGAAAGACCCGCAGAAAGGAAATGTGGTTGATAACTATAGACCAATATCTTGCCTACCACTCATGTGGAAACTGATGACAGGAGTCATTGCTGATAGTGTATACAAGATGCTAGAAGAAAGTGATGTTCTACCAACAGAACAAAAAGGATGCAGAAAAAAGAGCAGAGGAACGAAGGACCAACTTTTGATTGACAAGATGATCCTCACTGATTGCAAAAAACGACAAAAGAACCTCGCCATGGCATGGGTGGATTATAAAAAAGCCTATGACATGGTACCCCACTCGTGGATAGTCGAATGTTTGAAAATGGCACAAGTACCACAAAATGTAACAAGTTTTCTTCAGCGATCAATGAGGAATTGGAAAACGGAATTGATGTCATGTGGAGAGTCTCTCGGAACAGTCAACATTAAGAGAGGAATCTTTCAAGGAGACAGTCTTTCTCCACTTATTTTTGTAATTTGTATGATACCTTTGTCAAAAGTATTGCGCAAGGCTAAAGCAGGGTACAGGCTTGGAGACGTGAAAATCAACCATCTTTTATTCATGGATGATTTAAAGATGTTTACTAAGAACAAGAATGAAATTGATAGTCTTGTGTCGACAGTGCAAGTGATAAGTCAGGATATTGGAATGCAGTTTGGGGTAAAGAAGTGTGGCGTTATTATCATGAAACGAGGGAAATTGGTCAAAAGTGAAGATATAACACTAACAAATGGAGAAAGTATTCGGGAGGTTAGTGATGAAGGATACAAATACCTTGGTATTTTAGAGCTTGACAAGATAAAGGAGAAGGAGATGAAAGAATTATTCCGAAAGGAATATTTGCGACGATTCAATCTGATTATGAAATCAAAATTGAACGGTAGGAACAAAATATTTGCAGCAAACACCTGGGCAGTGTCACTTATGAGATACGGAGCAGGCATACTTAGATGGACTAAGAATGAGCTTCAAGAGATCGACAGAAAAACAAGAAAAGTTATGACAATAAACAAGGAACTTCATCCAAGGAGTGACGTTGCAAGGATATACGTTTCAAGAAAGAGGGGTGGAAGAGGTTTGATGAGTTGTGAGAACTGTGTAAAGGGAGAAGAAAATAACCTGAGTTGGTACATAAAGAACAGCAAAGAGATTCTCTTGAGAAAAGTAGGGGAAGTCAGTATAGTTAATACCGAGAAAGCAATGGAACCAAATGATTACAAAAAGTTTAAGAGCCAGGAAATGGAAGAGGAATGGAAACAGAAGGTGATGCATGGACAGTTTTTGAGGGACAAGGAAGGAGTGAATTGGGATAAATCATGGCAATGGCTCGCAAAGGGAGATTTGAAGGGATGTACCGAAGCACTGATATCCAGTGCTCAAGAACAAGCTTTAAGAACGAATTACACAAAGTTCCATATTGATAAGAATGCTGATTCCCCACTGTGCAGAATGTGCAGAGAAAAAGGAGAAACTATTAGTCATCTGGTTAGTGAATGCGGAAAATTAGCTCAAAGAGAGTACAAGAAAAGACATGACAATGTGGCACGATATATTCATTGGCAACTTTGCAACAAAGGAGGCTTGGAAAGAGCTGAGAAATGGTATGAACAGCAACCCGAAGCAGTAATTGAAAATGAGAATTTCAAGCTCCTATGGGATTTCACCATTCAGTGTGATAGATTTATTGAAGCAAGGCGGCCAGATATTGTGTTGGTAGATAAGAGGAACAAAGAAGTAAAAATAATAGATATTGCTGTGCCAGGAGATTCAAGAGTAGCAGAAAAAGAACTTGAAAAGATTGAAAAGTACCAAATGTTGAGAGAAGAAATAGGTCATGTATGGCAAATGAATAAAGTTACGGTGATACCTGTAGTAATTGGAGCATTGGGAGTCATTTCAAACAAGTTTGAAAGATAAATGGAGAAAATGGGTGTGAAGATGGAGATGGCAATTATTCAGAAAACGGCACTGCTTGAAACAGGGAGGATACTGCGAAAAGTCTTGTCTCTTTAGAGAAACAGGAGAAGGAACTTTGAGACCCCTGGTGACTTGTTGTTACCCGCTCTCAAAGATAAAAGAACAAAAGAACTTTCCAGACAAACATGTCTGAGATTTACATTAATAACAATAATAATAATAATAATAATAATAATAATAATAATGATAAAAGTTATTCTTACGTTGAGCAAGAAGAGCAACAGCGGAGAACAAAGGGAAAAAGGAAATGGGACAGACAGGATAACATCAAAGTTATGGAGTGCTACGTTCTGGCTAAGAGTGACCCAAGAACAGGCTATATGAACAGAATGCTGAAAGTCTGGCATGATAAGGGATGACGTGGTGATTCAAGTAGTCAGAGGCTCGCAGATCAGGTTAGAGTAATAAGGAGAAATGGTTCGCTATCGCATTTAGAGATTGAGGAGATATCACGGAGATTGATGCCATTCACCCAGGAGCAGGAACCATCAAATTTAACCTCAGACCCGATCACTGAGATCAAGAATGTGAACACACACCACGGCAGCGTGAGTCAATCGATAAGGCACAGCCACAAGAACAATTTGAGCAGGGACGTATAGATGACCAGAAAGAGATAGTGGAAAGACTAACCAATAGATTAAGAGATCTCAATGGAGTAAATGTAAATGTGACTAGTTTAAAGAACACAGTGGCGAGAAGGGTTAGGAAACGTACCCCAAAAGTCAATGAGGTGATGGGCAGAATACCTACAGCAACTTTCGAGGAAACGAACCAACTCATTTATGCTGAAGTCCTAGTTGTGGGAGAAGATCTCGGACGGAAAGAGAGACCAAAGAGCAACGGTATGAGCAGGAAGCATGACCTAAAATGGAAATTCAGGCTTGAAAACAAGATAAAAGAAATGAAAAGAGATCTATCGAGGTTGGATGAGATTGAGAAAGGAAGGTTTGAGTGGTATGAGTATTTGGTAAAGAAATACCAGTTGACCAGTAAGACAGTCAATACAGTCAAAGAGGAACTGAGACAGAGTATAGTTGCCATCACCGCTAAAAAGAAAAGGTATTTGGAAAGACAGGAGCAATACCGTCAAAATAACTATTTTGAAAATGACCAAAAAAGATTCTATCAACAATTAGAAAGCAAGGAACAGGTTGATATTCAACCAGATGCGGAAGAAGCAAGAGCACTTTTGAGTAACATTTAGGGCAATGGATGTGATCATAACAGTAAAGCGGCATGGCTAAAGGATGTCAAAAGAGACATTAAGGTGGACGCAGAACGACAAGACACCACCATCACAGTTGAATTGGTGACTACGGCTTGTAGTAGCATGTCACCATGGAAAGCTGCTGGCCCGGATGTGGTGTAAGGGTACTGGATAAAGAGATTCATAACGCTGCATTAAAGAATCCCAGACCAAATGAACGAGATCTTGCAGAGAGCCCAGGTTCCATCATAGATGGCTGAGGGAAGGACGGTGTTAATACCCAAAGACACTAGCAAAGGAAACATACCATCAAATTATAGACCACATGCCTACCCCTTATGTGGAAACTGTTAACATCAATAATAAGCCATAGATCTACAAGCATCTTGATGAACAAAACCTGTTACCATGGGAGTAGAAAGGACGCACAAAGGATGGAAGAGGGACTAAGGAGCAGTTGGTAATAGACAAGTGTGCCATGAAAGACAGTAAGGCACGCTCGACCAGCTTGGTAATGGGATAGATTGATTACAGTAAAGCCTATGATATGGTGCCTCACACAAGGATTCATGAGTGTTTAGAGATGTACGGGGTTGATAGCAGGATAAGAAACATGTTGAGAGCGAGTATGAAATCTTGGAGGACCATGCTACAAAGCTGTGGAAAAGATCTAGAGGAAGTAGGAATAAAGAGAGATATATTTCAAGGTGACAGTCTCTCACCCCTCCTGTTTGTCATAGCGATGATACCACTAACAGCGGTAGTCCGGAAAGCTGCACCTAGCTACGTGTTTAGGGACAAGACTAAATTGAATCACCTCCTCTACATGGATGATTTGAAGTTGTTCGGTACGAGCAAGAGCGACCTGGAGTCAATGTTGAATACTGTTCGTATTTTTAGTGATTATATCAGGATGCAGTTTGGTTTTGATGTGTACCATCACGGTTGGGAAGAGAGGGAAATTAGTGAAAGATAGTTCTGAAATCGTGAAGGTTGAGAAAGGTACCCAAAACTGAATGCTGGGAACCTGGTAAAAGCTATAAACATGTGGGCGGTATCTCTCTTCAGATATAGGGGAGGGATCCTAGAGTGGACGCAGCAGGAGCTAGAACAATTAGATGGGAAGACACGAAAGCTGATGCACGCATATGGTGCTGTGCATCCACGAGCAGATGTAGACCGTCTCTATGTACACAGAGAAGAAGGTGGTAGAGGTCTGACGAGTGTTTATGACACCGTGAAATATGAAGAAAAAAGCCTAAGCCAATACATCGCCAATAAGAGCTCTGACATCACGGGAGTAGTCAAAACGTATGTAAAAAGACCATCAAATCACCAAAGTGAAAAAAAACATTCAGGAAGGAGCAGAATTAACAGAGGAAAGAAGGATGGTAGGACAAGGCGATAGACGAGCAACATGTGAGGTAGACAAAGGAATTTGCATACCCATTAAGCTGGCAGTGGTTGAAGAGGGGCAGCTTGAAGCGCAAAACTGAGAGTCCTCCAGTGGCAGCTTAAGACCAAGGACTGCGCACCAACTACAGAAAAGTCAAAATTGGACGCACCAGAGAATCAGAGCGGTGCAGAATGTGTGGGCAAAAGGACGAGACAGTGTCACATATCATCAACGAATGCAGTACATTGGTTCAGTCAGAATACAAAGGGAGACACGACCGTGTTGCAGGAGCTGTACACTGGAGTATCATGAAAGTGCATGGGTTACCACAGTCAGGCAGATGGTATAAACACAGAGCAGAAGTGTGGAACTTCAATGTCTACGTTGATAAATTTGTTGAAGCAAGGAGGCTAGATATAATAATTATGAAATAGAAAGAAAAGAAGTGTATCCTCGTAGATATTGCTGTTCCAGGTGATGCCCGAACCACAGCAAAGCAAGAGGAGAAAATTGATAAATATTCGGAATTGGCTCGAGAGGTATCTTGTCTCTGGGACGTGAAAACATTGGTGATACCAGTTATCGTGGGTGTTCTCGGGTCCGTAACAGAGAGTCCCGCCCCTTATCTTACCATGGTAGGCGTTGGATTGTTGTTTGAAACGATACAGAAGTCAGATTAGGTGATCTGGTGACGCTAGGGCCTTGGAGAGGCTCCGGTGCCAGAGACAAAGACAGGTGGTAAAACCGAGAAAATCCTTTTCACATAATGGAAACTTTTTATTTTTTCATCTGAACATATACAATTACAAACCTCACTAATCAAGGTAGTTTGCATTGGCTTGCCTATTTAACAAAATCAAAATTAAATATTTTACTAACAAAATCAATAAAGCGACAATAGTTCAGGGCTGGTNAGGAGCTGTACACTGGAGTATCATGAAAGTGCATGGGTTACCACAGTCAGGCAGATGGTATAAACACAGAGCAGAAGTGTGGAACTTCAATGTCTACGTTGATAAATTTGTTGAAGCAAGGAGGCTAGATATAATAATTATGAAATAGAAAGAAAAGAAGTGTATCCTTGTAGATATTGCTGTTCCAGGTGATGCCCGAACCACAGCAAAGCAAGAGGAGAAAATTGATAAATATTCGGAATTGGCTCGAGAGGTATCTTGTCTCTGGGACGTGAAAACATTGGTGATACCAGTTATCGTGGGTGTTCTCGGGTCCGTAACAGAGAGTCCCGCCCCTTATCTTACCATGGTAGGCGTTGGATTGTTGTTTGAAACGATACAGAAGTCAGATTAGGTGATCTGGTGACGCTAGGGCCTTGGAGAGGCTCCGGTGCCAGAGACAAAGACAGGTGGTAAAACCGAGAAAATCCTTTTCACATAATAATAATAATAATAATAATAATAATAATAATAATAATAATAATAGTAAAAATAACAAGAACGACAATGTTTACATAGGGTAACCTTTTCAACACATGAAGTGCTGTTATTAACGAGTGCGCTGTGATAACATATCATTCATAGACGTAGGAAACAGATTTTTAGCAAGCAATCCACGAAAATATAGGTACTTTGAAATGTTTGTGTGACGTGAAATGTTTTCAGCAAGCGATTTTTTATACAACCTTTTTTATATACTATTAACATTTTAAAACTAATATCGTTTATTAGCTTTTTTAGAGTAATACCTATTTATAACTTTATTCGACACTGCCATGCTATTAAATGGATGATTTCTTTTGTTTCAGAGGGTTGTGTAAGCTATGACAAAGTTTTTGTACTTTGTCAGACGATAAGATTCACCACTTGCTTGTCTCCTTTACATTCGGTGAATTTTCTGAGAAACCTAGCTATCGTCCAAAATGATAAAATATCTAAGAATGTTTTGATTAATGTCCATAAATCATTGTATGCTCTTTTCTCCATCGAGCTCCAAAGAGATTTTTTCCAGTGTTCTGGAGCTCCTCTGTTTTTAAAGTCATTTAAGCTCAGATAAGGAAGCCTTGGAATCCTTGGAATGTGAACAAATAGGCTGCTAGGCAACCCAAGGTCCAATGTCGCAGACGTTGGAAGAGGCTTCCATGAGCAGTCCACATCCATGAGTGACACACGAGAAAACGTCTCAGCGTAAGCACATTAAGTCCTAAGTGAATGAATAACTTTAATCAATCTGATCTTCGAGTAATACTGCATGAGACAGAAAATCTTACTTGATACAATAGAGGACTAACTGCATAGGAGAAAATGGATTCAAGCATCACAATTCTTACGTAGAAACACCTTTTATTTAACCTTGAAAGTAAACAATTTAGGTAAAAAGGCCTTAGCTTCCTCATCTTACTTTGCGACTTTGAAGGCATATTTTAAAAATTGATCCTCACTACTTTGGAAGGAAAAAAGAAAATAGTTTTTATTCAGGTATACTTTCAAATATTCAGTAGTTATGCTGACGATAGAAAAAGACCCTAGAAAAGTTATTTCTTGTTACAGGCAACATCAGTACCAGATTGGACAATCTTCATGATACTTATCCTTTAGTTGTCAGAAAGAAAAATAAATAATGGTAGTCAAAATAAGATTGACAATTCTACAATTCAGCATTTTAAAGAATTTTTTAAGAACTTTATGGAAGAAAATAACCAATTGATATTTTATTTTACAAGTTGACAAATATCCCGATGTTTGACAACATCCTGCCTTCACTTCATAATCATAAAGTCATTGCATGAGGGAAGAGAAAAAAAATCAATTTGAGAATAAAACTGAGCAATAGTTTGCAGTAATTTTTTAAAATTATGAGCACACCATCGTCTGAAATTATCTTTTTCTTTTTTCCTTCCTTCCCTTTTCTTCCTCTCTTCTCATTACATTGCTAAGCTAACGCCCCTTGCCTTTCCCAAAGACCTCGAATGTCCTCATTTGTGAGGTGTTCCACTAAAAATACACCTTTAGTAGCACCTGAAATAAATAGATTTGAAATGGTTGGACTTATAAAGCAAACTGATAATTTCTATCAGTCACCATGAGCCTCTCATCATAAAACTTGTAAAGAGAAAATGGTGACCATGAATAACTGGAAAGATCAATCAGTTAATGGAAAACAAAGACAAGTCTCTATGAAAGTGTCAAGAATTGGATAATTGCATTGACTAATCGATGGATGAGGCAATCGGGTAATCGTAATGTCAAGGTTTGGGAAAAGCAAGGCACAAATTACACCTTTACAGCTAAAGGGACGTCGAAAAAAAGAGAGTAATACAATAATGAATATTTTGAAACTACCAACTTGTTTCAGAGTATTTATCCAACATATAGACTCTGTTGTTAAACAAATGATCTGTATCAGACACATTTGAGAAGGTCTTTTTTGACGCCGCCCAAAACCCGTGAATTGTTGTCAATTTGACAAAAAGACTGCTTGTGAAGGAAATCCACAATGTTTACGTTTGTAAGCGATAAGAATGTCACTTTTGAATTTCAACTCGTCCTAATGAATGTTCTATTCATGTACTTACCACAATTCAAAAGTAAAAAGAGCTCAGACAGGACACAGTTTCTGCACCTTTTCTCAAGAATACCGTAATTTCTCTAATTTAGTACGGCCTAAAAAGTAATTATTTCGGGCATGCCGCACTAATAATTAGAAGGAATAAATTACTATCTTTAGACCACTTCTAGCCCGTACTAATATTTAGAGGAAAATTTAATCCTTCCCGCACTAAGTTAGACGTAAAAATGAAAAACGACAAATTGCTTTTTGGTATTCATTTTTTTATTTCATTTTATTTATTTATTCTTTGTGTTTTTTGTTTTTTGGACTCTTTTCTTTTCTTCTTCGATTTCTCTTCTCTGCTTTTCAAATGTTTCTATCTCAGGTAATACCTTTTATTTCATTTGACAAAACTCATTCGAAGATTTGAAGTAAAACTGAGCTGGTATCTCCAACCCCCCTTTTTGAAGTCAGCAGAATATCTTCTTGGCCCATTAACTTTTACCTGAAGTTTTCCGCCGTATTTCAAAAAGAAGAATATTAATTTGGATAAAAATTCTGGTATGTTTCCAACTGTTTGCCCAGTATTTTCCACTGCCATTGCATATTTATTTTTGACAAGAGTACCATTTCTGTTCTCAGTGGCAGTTGTCATATTGCTCCTTCTGCATCCCATTGAGATTGAAGAATATAATAGCTCCCATTGCAGCATTGCACCACAAATTCCCTTTGATAGAATGATAGGAATTTCGATAATAACGGCATTGATTAATGCATAATTAAACAACGAATCAACCATTTTTGGTCTAATATCTAGATGTCTGTCGCTGAAAAGTATTATTATTGTTATCACATGTCGCACAGAATGTTTTGGTATTCGGAGCTAATTTGATCGAACGATTACACTCCAATCGAATTTTTTGATGGAGTTAAAAGCTGAGTTTGATGCTTCAAGCCACACGCTTTTATTTTCCTTTCGCCACCAAAATCTTACGGAGAAATGGCAACTCAAACAAATTTACTTGATACTTTAATAACGTTGTAAACAAAAAAAGAAAATCTCAAACAAGTATTACTTCATTTTTCAATAAAGCTGATAAAAATGACAAAGTTAACGATGCAAGGGATGATGTAATCTTTGTTAGAGGTAAGTTCAATGCACAGTAGTCAATATGTCTTTTGCTAGCAAAAAGATCAATAAGTCGTAAGTACATGAATAGAACATTCATTACGACGAGTTGAAATTTAAAAGTGACATTCTTATCGCTTACAAACGTAAACATTGTGGATTTCCTTCACAAGCAGTCTTTTTGTCAAATTGACAACAATTCACGGGTTTTGGGCGGCGTCAAAAAAGACCTTCTCAAATGTGTCTGATACAGCTCATTTGTTTAAGAACAGAGTGTATATGTTGGATAAATACTCTGAAACAAGTTGGTAGTTTCAAAATATTCATTATTGTATTACTCTCTTTTTTTCGACGTCCCTTTGGCTGTAAAAGTGTAATTTGTGCCTTGCTTTTCCCAAACCTTGACATTTCGATTACCCGATTGCCTCATCCATCGATTAGTCAATGCAATTATCCAATTCTTGACACTTTCATAGAGACTTGTCTTTGTTTTCCATAAACTGATTGATCTTTCCAGTTATTCATGGTCACCATTTTCTCTTTAAAAGCTTTATGATGAGAGGCTCATGGTCACTGATAGAAATTATCAGTTTGCTTTATAAGTCCAACCATTTCAAATCTATTTATTTCAGGTGCTACTAAAGGTGTATATTTAGTGGAACACCTCACAAATGAGGACATTCGAGGTCTTTGGGAAAGGCAAGGGGCGTTAGCTTAGCAATGTAATGAGAAGAGAGGAAGAAAAGTGAAGGAAGGAAAAAAGAAAAAGATAATTTCAGACGATGGTGTGATCATAATTTTAAAAAATTACTGCAAACTATTGCTCAGTTTTATTCTCAAATTGTTTTTTTTTCTCTTCCCTCATGCAATGACTTTATGATTATGAAGTGAAGGCAGGATGTTGTCAAACATCGGGATATTTGTCAACTTGTAAAATAAAATAACAATTGGTTAGTTTCTTCCATAAAGTTCTTAAAAAATTTCTTTAAAATGCTGAATTGTAGAATTGTCAATCTTATTTTGACTACCATTATTATTTTTTCTTTCTGACAACTAAAGGATAAGTATCATGAAGATTGTTCAACCTTGTACTGATGTTGCCTGTAACAAGAAATAACTTTTCTAGGGTCTTTTTCTATCGTCAGCATAACTACTGAATATTTGAAAGTATACCTGAATAAAAACTATTTTCTTTTTTCCTTCCAAAGTAGTGAGGATCAATTTTTAAAATATGCCTTCAAAGTCGCAAAGTAAGATGAGGAAGCTAAGGCCTTTTTACCTAAATTGTTTACTTTCAAGGTTAAATAAAAGCTGTTTCTACGTAAGAATTGTGATGCTTGAATCCATTTTCTCCTATGCAGTTAGTCCTCTATTGCATCACGTAAGATTTTCTGTCTCATGCAGAATACTTTAGAAAAAGTTAAACCATTCTTCTATATATTTTTATATTTTTTATCATAGATACGTCACCTTCATCGATCCCTAAAAAAGGCCCGTTGGAAGACCAACAAAGAATTTATCAAGTGAGCACCTGGCTATCATGCTACAGAAAAATCACGAGTATAATACGTTAGTGAACCATTATGAAAAACAAAATGCAATAGTGTCATACTTGTACCTGAATAAAAACAGAGTAAATGGTGATGTGGTTAAAATCCCACGTAAAAGGTTTACCGAAAAGAGAAAGCAAGAAATCAGAGAACATTTTTTGACAACTAAGTACTATGCTGAGACAGCCAGATCACTCTTTTTGAACGAGTCAATGGTTCGAAAAATAGTCAAGTCCTCGATACGCGATATCAAATTATGAAGTAAAGGGAATCGCACTGGAGCAGGTAGACTCCTAACTTATCCTAAAAAAGCAGAGGATGAACTAGTTTCATGGGTGCTAAAATTGCTAGACCTACATGCTTCGGTATCAGTGTTATCGTTGCAAGAGAAAGCCAAAATTGTGATACAACCTCATAGCCCCGCGTTTGCTGCAAGTAGAGGGTGGGTAGAGAAATTTTTTCTCAGAGACCGATTCTCACTTCGGAATTGTACTTCAGTTAGCCAAAAGTTGCCACAACAACTTGAAGGGGCTCTTACTGAATTTTACGAGGATGCTGGTCGTTTCATGAGGATAGGAAAATACCCTTTATCATTAATAGGAAATATGGATGAAACTCCTGCATTTTTCGACATGGTCCCTGCAAAGAACATCTGCAAAAGTGGATCGAAAGAATGCATTGTCCGAACTTCAGGTTGTGAGAAAAGCATGTGACTGTCGTTTTGTCTGCAACGGCTGATGGTAAAATGCTTCCTCCAATGCTTATTTTTAAAGAAAAAACTGAACGAACGATGGAAAAGCTCTGTGTTCTTAAGGGGTCTGTGGTCAAAACTCAGGAAAAAGCATGGATGGACGATGAGTTGACATACGTTTGGCTCGAAGAAATTTGGTTTAAACATACCAAAGCGATGACGAAAGAGCTTGTTGTTGAAAATTCGTTGCTAACTTTTGATGCTTTTTCAGCGCACGAAACCGATGAAGTGAAAGCAAAGCTTGCGGAAGAAAAGTCAGATATTTTGATGATTCCAGCTGGTTGTACGTCCAAGTGCCAACCTTTGGATATTTGTATTAACCAGCCTTTCAAGGCAATTCGTAGAAAATGTTGGGTTGTGTATGTATCAGAAATAATAGATAAAAAACTCGATCAAATTCCTGCTCCCAGTCGCCAGCACATGATTGATTGGGTGGAAAAGGCATAAAACGTTATCAGTGTTGATAGTGAAACGGTGAAGAAGTCTTTCGAAGTCTGTGGTATTACCACTACAGACAAATCAAAAGTCAGAAGTGGAAAATTCTACGAGCTTTGTATGCAGAATGCAAGCGAGCATCTTCAGCAAGAAGACAGCGAAAAAACTGATAAAGAGGACCCTTTTTGTTTGTAGTTTTTGTTAGTTTTTTTCAAAGAAAGCATAAAGTGTTAAAATTAATTTTAAACTTATTTTTACCTGGTTAAAATAGAAATCTATCCGCACTATAAGAGGAGAATTTGACTCTTCCCGCACTAAATAAGAGGAAAATTGAAAATTCTATGGAATACACCCGCACTATTAATAAGAGGAAAATAAATTGTCCAATGTTCCAGTTTTTAATTGCTGTCCTGAATAAAGAGGCCGTACTAAATTGGAGAAAATACGGTTGTAAAGATTATGCTCCAGGCCATGACATCGTATCATTACAAGCAAAGATTTTACATGCTGTGTTTTTAGGGGAAACTTACTACTAGGCTCACAGGTAACAAGGAGCAACAATCGATGACAAAGAGAAATAATAGATTTCTAATTCCACTGACGTAGAAAAGAATCTTAAAGAAACATGAATAAAAAGTTACCAAATGCTAAATAAATTATCAACTTCGTGGTTTGGGCTTCGAGCCAAATATTTCGTCGGTCTTGTTAGATTTGAGAGCAATTTATTATTGTGAGAAGATAACAGACAAATGAATATCTAAGCATCAAAAGATATAAGGGAGTAATTAGTTTTGATATCGATTGCCTAAAAATTGAAACTGTTGGAGTTTAATAGTCTATATCCACAAGAGATATTTTATTACAAAACTATGAGAGTTATTTCTTAGTAATAATGATTCTACGTTTGACCATTCACCCTAACATTTGAATACAAAATAATTTTCCTTTCTTATATCTAGTAATAATATTTGTACTTATTTCTAACCTCATTATTACTACTGAATAATTTTTCTGACTTATATATATATAATGATCTTCCCACTTTGACTATCTTCCCTAACCTCATTTGAATATCAGATAATTTTCAGATAATGCGAGGGATCAAAGTTTGCTTAGGAGCTGCTTCCATCAATCCTCTCTCTCTCTCTCTCTCTCTCTCTCTCTCTCTCTCTCTCTCTCTCTCTCTCTCTCTCTCACCCTCTCTCTCTCTCTCT
>RDPX01000233.1:18186-39931 GCA_003991215.1 Morbakka virulenta | reverse complement strand
CTCTCTCTCTCTCTCTCTCTCTCTCTCTCTCTCTCTCTCTCTCACACACACACACACATACACACACAGCATCGTTTTATATATTCTACTATGCTATACACAAATAAATAAATTTTTGAGAAACATTTGTTCAACCTTTGTAGATTGTAAGCTAATCTTTTTAATAATTGTGATTAACACATACTGTCACAGGTAGCTGTGTGAATAACAGAAATAAAGTCGTGTATCTGTTACAAATTAAGTTTTTTGGAAACGTAAACTACAATGAAGTATGTAGTTCAATCGATATATCAATAAAAACTAAATGATACAAGAAAAATAGTATTGGTCGGAATGCATTTAAAGTTTCATTTAAGATTTTGAGTTACTGTCTTCACTCGCTGATTAATAGTTTCCGTCAATAGAATGCCAACTGAACTCAACAGGGAGATTTTTCTTCAAAGGTGAATTTAATTCAAATACTCTTACAGATTAAAAAATATTCTTCTTTAAGGGTCTCAATCTACTACTCTGCAGGTAGTATATACTGGTAAAGTGACATATTTACAGCAACAAAGTGTTTATAAAAGAGTGATTTTTGTCACTTATCAAAGAATTTGTCTGCCTTTTGAATTGTAAATTATCTTTTTCGTCAACTGTGGTCGCGTCAATGACATCATTTTCTGATTGTGCTTTCACAGTCACTGCAACATGTGGTCTTTGGTCACACCAATTTCGTTTACATCACTGTTATTGTTGGAGAGTGTGGTTTTGAGACTAAATAACAAAACATAAGCTTTTCTGTCAGTCAAACCTTACTGTGCTGGTATTAAACTGAAAGCAAAATTTTCTTGTGGTTTCCGATGAAAAAAGAAAATCTAAGGAGATTTTATTTTTTGATTATCATTAGTGGACCTGACAAAGAAACCAGTGTGGTCATATTAGACAAAAACGATTACATAAACAAAATAAATGACATTAATTATACAACAAACATCAGTCTTTTATTGAAAAACGGAGCTAAAATCACAACAACAGTAACGTTGAATTTTTCATTTCCGATTTTTTTTAAAGTTTGATGAAGTAATAGGCAGCGCTATCTAATTTCAGAAGGACATAATGAAGCTACTCTTCGAGTTATCTTCGAGGTAACCAGTTTTCTAGTCATCAAAGAAAAAAACTGCAATCCCTGTTAATTTTAAATTTCAGATTAACAATGAAGACTTTGGACTGATACCAATTACTGGGCTCGACATACGGATTGATATAAGATATTTTCATTTGTGAAGATCCTCATAGTAGGAGAAAACCAGCTTCTTAAGGACCACTGTTGCCATTTGGTACTCTGGCAAGGGGATGAAACTAGGTACTTGATGAACTTGGGGTGACTCGAGTTGCATGCTGCAATGACTAAAGTCGGCCGATTGTCAAGGCGCGTCGTATCTATGTTTAGCACAGGGAGCTTAGAATTTTGCTTGATAGAACACATTTTTTACAGCATCTTTTGCATGTAACTTTAAAAGACCCAGACGTTTTTTAACTGAGCAAAAACACATTCACTAAATAGGTCAGCTTCATTTAGCGTTTAGTTTGGCGTTGTCGCAGATGCTTGAAGCTTAAGAGTAATCATTACTGATGATTACAGTATTGTTCCATTCCTCTTGAGCTTGACGGTCACCATATTCAAACTCTGAGTCTTCGCTGTCAATTTCATCTAGTAGGTCTTCCTCATTCTCGGAGAAGAGGCACTGGGCATCATCCGAAGTGGAGAAATATGTTGACCTGCTGAGATTTTTTGACCAGTTTATTTTATAAATGAGTTCTTCAAGCTAGGAAAGCACCTTAAAAATCAATAGGACTTAATTCACAACTTTATCCAGATCACTAAAAGCTTTTTTGTTCCCTGGAATTTTAGGAGTTTTGTATAGTTTATCACCTCGGTATGAACAGGTGTAATATTCGATGGACAAATTACCAAATTTGTAGATAGGTAGACAGACATACAGACAGACCAAGAAAAATAATCATGCTTCTTGAATGAAGAGATAAGAGGCAGACAAACAAGGACAAAGATATGCGCATTTTACAAAATGACAGTAGGTTTGAACGTACAGACCAATGACGGTAACAGGGCCAGATAGGTAAACAATAGAGAAATACAGAGACAAACAAGCAAACAGACAGCAAAAGCTAACAAGCAATGACGACAACATACAGTCAAATCGTCATACATATTTAATGAGACAGCTCAGATTTATTTCTCCTTTTTCGCATACTTCCAATATCCAAATACCAGAGACTATCTTCGAAAGTTGGGCAAAGAGTTCTAATAGAAGGAAGCATTTTTTAAGTTTGAGACTTTAGCATAACTGTTAAAACAAGCTATCTTACTGGTTTTGATCGAGGTCTCTGCTGTAAATTCCTTCCATCAATTCTCTCGCGCGAACTTGTCTTTTTATTTTTTTTCTATGTACAGACCGATTAGTTCCTGTATGGGCGTAATCAGGCGTTCATGGTGTTCCACCCTCATAATATCTCTGCTCTATAATGGCGAATTTTATGCTGGAATAGCAATATGGGCAGCGAAATTTACTTCTCACAGCTGTTGGGACTAAAGCATTTTCACACCGCTGACTCTGAGCAATCGAATATCATAACAGTAATCGTGAGGATCAAACAGGATTTGATCCCGAAGTTGCGCTTACGACTAGGTGTAAATCCTGCAATGTCTTACGATTACCAGTTTTTATGCGTCATAAGAACATCATACAAACAAAGACATGTCTAGACAATTTTCCTTATGCTTTTCTATTTCTGTGAAAACCAGGCTATAATGATTTTTTTTTCAAAAAAACACTATCATCTGAAGTAATACTTTTAAGAGATAAAAATTCCATTCGATCTCAATGGAGTTAATGGGTAAGTTTAAAAGTACGTCTCATTCTTCAACACTGTATTTCTGCATATCTGGTTCCTTTAATTCCTTCAGTTCTTATTTCTTTGCCAAACCTGGGTCAAGCTTATATTTTACTTTTGGGTCAGATTTTGTCTTGTCCAATTACTTACTGCCTTCCTTTATGTCATCAAAGTAACTGTAGCAATATTCGATGGTTGATAGCCACGTACCCGGTCTGATGACGACGGTTTCGGAGCTAGAGAAATTCCTTTTTCACGCATCTTGCTTTGCCTGAAAGCAGGCTTTTTACAAACGTCCTTACTATTAAGCATAAACGAATATTGCTTAACATATTTTGTATGTGGTGTGCGCTATGCAGGACGTTTTGATTACTTCCTTACTTAATCCTCTTTGCACCCCGTGGTGCATAAGGCCTTCTCCACGGGTGGCCACCTTAATCTATCTGCAGTACACCTTCTCAGGTAACACGATGTCTATCCCTGTTCCCTCATTTCCTTTTTTAAATGTCTTTCTCAATATCTCCTTGGCCAAATGTCTCACTGGTCCTTCTACCACCTGAGGCTCACTAAAAGGTGAGTCTTGGTAGAGACGTTGGCTACATTCGGAGAACATGTCCGATTCATTACTACCGCCGTTTCTTGATTTCCTTGGTAACAAGTTTGATATCAGACCTCTTGAGGAGTTCACTGTTAGATATGGTCTTCGGCAAGAAGATGCTCAGGATTCATCTAAGACATCTATTCTGAAAGATTTCTAGTTTGTGGCTGATAGTCTTTGCCATCTTTTACGACCTGTCGCCATACAGAAGTGTGCTTAGCACACTGCTCTTGAAAAATCTGATCTTTGTCTTCACACTGATGTTCCTGGCCCTTCAGGTGTTCCGTAATGCTGAAAAGGCTTAGCTGGTTTTTGAAATGCACTGCGTGATCTCATCGTCAGCCCAGATAAGTGAAGTGTTTTAAGTCTTCAATCTTCTCTTCATTCAGTGTAATACGAGTGTCTATCCTGTTGTTTATCCGCCGGGGCTTAGTCTTACCGATAATGGTCTTGAGACCACTTGTTATTTATGTGTCTGCCATGGTGCTAGTCTTTGCCCATATCTATAGGTAACGGTGTGCAAATAATGCAACATCGTCAGCAAAATCCAGGCCCTTGAGGCAACAAGTAAAGTTCCAACTAAGAACCCTTCTTTCAGTGCTGGCAGTCGTCTTCATGATTCATTCCATTCCAAGTACGAAAATAAAGGCGAGAAGTTGCATTCTTGGTTCAGTCATGGCTTGAATCGAAAGGCGCTAGAAATTTCGTTGTTGCAAGTGACTTGCAACAACGAAATTCATAAGTCCATAAATATCATATTTACTATGTTCACCATCTTTTGAGGAACACCATATTGGCGGAGTATCTCCCATAAGGGTTCTCTGTGAATACTATCAAATGTTTTCTCTTGATCGATAAAGTTAGCATACAGTGGTATATTTCACTCCATACTTTGCTTGAGGATCTACCGTAGCGTGAAAATATGGTCTAAACAAGACTTGGCCGAACGGAAGCCTGCCTGTTCGTGACGAATGTAACGATCCAAAGCGTCTGAAAGTCTTTTGTGTATGACCTTGCTGAAGACTTTTCAGGTGAATAACAGAATCGTGATTCCTTGCCAGCTGGTGCAGTCTAGAGGTCGTCTATCGTGGATAGCGTTACAGTCAGGTCAATTTTCTAGCCCTCAGAAAGTGATTTGTTTTCTCATATCTGCCTGAAAACCTCCTTTAGCAGTATTAGGGACCCTTTCTCCTCCACTCTCAACACCTCAGCTGTTAACCTGTCTATCCCTTATGCCTGTCCATATTTCCTGTCCCTGATTGCTGTCTTAACTTTTTAAGCTTGTCTTTTGGGTTCTTTCTTTAGTTTTACAGAGCAACCAGTTTTCATCTCTCCTGTCCCTTTATTGCCTGGCGCAGGTTAGGTAAAACGCTTGCCACAAAGTTATACTCACCTGGCATCGCCAGCTCCTCTAATAATCCCCACCTCCTGTAGTGAACTACTACTTTACTTTCTGTTAATCAGGATGTAGTGGATCTGATTCTCAGTTGCCTCATCTGGTGATGTCCACGTTGTCTTCATCTGGATATCTCGATGTTGGAATAATGTTCCTCCTATTACTAGGTTCTTTTTCTTGACCGATGTTTCACATGCGGTTTCCATTGTTATGAAGTCTCTACAACCCTCTCTCCCCACAAAACGCTCTCTTCCTCTGTTTACATCGCCAACTTTTGCATTCATATCTACGATAAGTAGCAGCATGTCATGCAATGCGTACGAGGCAACGTAGTATTGTACCATGGCACTCAAACAGTCCTTCGATATCTGCAGAAATCAAGAGAAATCCACAGCATTTTATTTTTCAACTCTTATTTTACTTTTCCCATGTGAGTTGTATGTTCCTACTTCACGTATGTTTTGCTTAGTAGATTCAATCGGACATTTAACAACCGATGTATTTCATTAGATATCCAAAGGAACAATGACGGCAAAAATGCCACAGCTTTGTCAGCCATGTATTTTTTCATCGAGATTGATGTTCCTTGCAACACGAGTGACAAATTGTTTCATGTAAATAGTGCCTGTCACGTTTCCATGTCGAGGTCTTTTGGTGTGTTGCAAAATATTTGTTTATTATTCATGTCCAATTTTGTAATGACAAATTTTGTGTTTTAGAATTATTCTGTCTGGCTCTGAACAATCAAATTCTCTGCTTTATTTACTTAAAATATTCCCGATATTTTTCTTTTGTCTGGTCATTTTTACTTTTGTACAGAAAAAAATCTTTTTTCACATGTTTTCAATAGATATTAAGTGTGGCGTCCTAATATTGTGGACATTAATGTACGGTGGAAAACTTAAATATTGTCTGTCATTATCGTCACAAAGAAGTTCAATGTTTGTTTTCATTCTTGCAACCTGTCAGCAAAGGCCATGAAAGTACAAGCATTTCAAAGACAAACAAGCAAGTACGTACTAATTTGTTAAAAATCCCAATGTAAACAAAAAATTCCTTGTTCGAGCATTTCCAAGAAAGAAACCGACGAGGAAGACCTGGGCTAAACTTTATCAAGCACATACAAAATATCACCATGCTGACGCCTGAAGAACTCAGAAGAAGAGCCATGGATAGAAGAGGATGGAGAAGAGATGTGGTCGGGAGGTTTGATTTACAACCTCCAGGCTGAAGTAAGTAAGTAAGTAATATCAAAATAACTCGTAAAAGAATCCAATCATCGAGGTAACCTCTGAAAACGCAAATAAACTCCTAAAAATATCTTTTAACTTTTTAGGTGTTTTCCTAACCTTATCAAACATTATCAACTACGTCACCTTCCTCAATATTTACCATTTAAGAAGAACAGGATTGTTGTTTACCGTCTTCAGACATGTCGGTGATAAAAGAACCTTGCTTCTTTCAAAGCGAAATGTCGGTTTTGGGCAACGTCCATTTGAAAATATAAGCACCAACACTCATTCTGTTCCACCGAGTTTAAAATTGCATTCATAATATGTTTGGTTGATCGTACTGTCGCTATTTATTCTCCTGATGAATTATAGCAGAAATAGATAAAGACAAGCCAAAATTTTAAAATTGTGGCTACCATAACAATGTATTGAGCTAAAAAATATCAGTAAAAATTATCTAGTTTGCAAAATGGGTCTTTCATTGATGGAACCCCTGGTAAACAGTGGGCCCATTTTGTCTTTCACAGATATCCATCTGTGAAAGACCCGAACGGAAGGAGCAGATCAAGAAAAAGAGGGACAGAAAGCGTGCAAGACACCATAAAATGCAAGACATACGGATCGCCCCTCCAGGACCCTCCGTAGGAAGGTCCTTCCTCCTGGGTTGGTCATCAGCCAAAGCTCAAGCACCTCAAGACGACTTGTCCTGTGTGGTTGGGCCCTATAGCTGTAGACTCGACCAAGGAGAGACCAGAGCTCTACACTTGATCTTAGCCAAAAGGCCGAGAAGCGATCTAGCTTCCAAAATCCCGTTAAACAGCAGCTGCCTTTTGCACCTAAGATTACCCTGATAAGACCTGGTTTTCACTCAAGTTGAAAATTTAATTACCAGAGCCGTTCCCAATTGCCATTGTGCTATTGCATCCCAAATAATTGTGTATCATGAAAAATTCCTTGTTCATTTACAAAGGACATATCGCCTGCCATGAATTTCAATACGCTTGTTGACAACTGTAAGCACCAGTGTAAAGCCAAATAAGGAGGCCAAATTGTTAATTGTGATTTAGCTGAAGGCTGGCATCTTTCGGTGATCTTTGAATGGGGTGAAAATTCCGAGATCAAAACAGTTCAAAGTAATAGACAGAGTTAGACCACCATTCCATTTAAGTGCTTTAGAGGCAATTCATATTCAACTTTTATCAACTCTTCTTTGTAGACAAAGAGAATTGGTACAAATTTTTAATTGTTGAAATTTTAAAAATATTGACGAACATCACTGTACCCCAATGCTGCCTTCACCCAAAGCATAAGCTCTGTGTAGATGTAAGAATATCCAGTTATACAGTTGGTGCCATGCCATAAAAGTTCACACAAAACTTGCATATAGCATTTCGAGCAACTGAGTAACTTAAAACTGAAAGACAAAGGGATACTCTAAAATCAAGGATTAGGATAAGCAGTATCACATTTTTTGTTATTTATGCCTGGAGGTTTCACATTCAGCAAAGATAAATAACTTCCCTTATTAAGAGTACGGCTATCTTCTGCTTTGATACTGTCCCTTATAATACACAATATTCGCTTTGTTTTGTCCGTTTTCCTTGCCCGTTGTCCATTAAAAACATTGCAACACCTCGGGGTTGGTGTACTCTGTGAACGTGAACTGGTTGTAGCTGTAAACTTGTAATGTCATGTTTTGCCTACAGTCCGACCAGTGAGTAAACCTATCATGTTTTGGCTTTTTAGACATCTTTAATTTCGTCACTTCCTTAGTACTACAATCCTCATAATAGAAAATAAATCCCTTGTCCCTTGCCAATATCAAACGAGTACCCGTAGGATCCTTGTGGTTATAGACAAGTATCTTTGCCATGCGATGCACATCGAATAAATATTCGGTAATGAAGTAATTCATGACCCCCTCAAATTCTGGCACTTCCACCGAACAAGCCGAAAACAAGTCTAGTTAATGCACAGTATTCCTTAAAAAGATCTTTAGTTCAAGATGGACAGATATTCTGCAACATAAACATTAAAAATTTTGTATTAGAAATCACAGATAAAGACATAACTTGTCAGTTACAGTCGAACTCCGGTCTGAGCCCGCTTTACTAACACAAAACCCTGAAAAGACGACCAGACTTTCAGTATGCATGATGATTTCCCCCTTAAATTCCATTTAATCTAACCTCAGTATCACAATCATTTTACTACTCAAACCAAGAACATTGTCTCTGCTGTCTTAAACTTGAATTAGGACCTCGGTAACACGACTAGAAGACCTAATTATACCCTCTTTAAAGATCAAAGAGCCTGAGTCAAAGGTATTTCTTGACATGGTTCAACGATGTTGAAGAGATTTAATATGTAAAGACTATCTAAGCTGCTGTGGAAAGATTTTAGCTGATGAATCATGCACGAAATCGAGAACGTTTGCTTGCTGAATTTGTCTTCTGTCCGGATGCTTTCCAGTGGTGGATTCTTCTTCTTCTTCTTGTCCTGCTAGACTCTTGTACTCCAGAAACGTGCACAATCCAAAGCCTCCGCTGAGGGAAGAACGCTAGGTCAGCTGGTTGGCAGCCTGGTGCAGTGGGGAAGTTCAGAAGGTGGGACATTGTTTTCACCAATCTCCAGCAGCGGTATCTGTATTAGTGAATACCCACTTCTTGCGGGGTGCCATGTATCTTCTATTTTTGGTTCGGAGGCAATTCAAGGTCTTCCATACTATCCAATTCTTCCAACTCCCACTGGCAAATTCTTCATTAGGTAAAATGCCTTTTTCAATCCATTGCTGTCTATCCTCTCCATGCTTGTTCCATTGTAACTGCCATTTCTTCTCCTTCTCCTATTTTGGCTCGTGCTTTAGATGTTGTGTGGCGTCTAAGAAGCTTTTCCTAGATTGCAGGCACTTTCGGGTAGATTGTTGTTAGTGAAGAGTGTACCGTTCATCTGCATCGACTTTGCTTCTTTCAGCCTTGTTGATCGCTTCCCTCCGAATGTTGGGTGGAGCAATGCCAGCAATGGCGTAGAGACATGGCACGGATGTTGATTTAATGCACCCCGTAATAAAACGACAGGATTCACTGAGGGCTGCATCCAGTTTCTTGGCCTGGGTAGATCTTGCCCATGTAGAGCATGCATACTCAGCATAGAAAAACGTATTGGTAGTGTTGTGGTGCGAATGGTGTTCGGTTCAGCACCCCACCTGCTGTTGGTCAACTTCCGCAGAAGATTATTTCGGGAGTTTACTTTTACCTTGACGTTAGAGATATGCTTCTTGAAGGAGAGAGTTCGGTTGAGGGCAGCAACAACATGGACTGGATTTGGCTGGAACTCAAGAGGTTCTCCATTCCAGTGTAGCCGGAGTTGATGTTTGGCAGCCTTGGTATTGAGGTGCATATCTGGGTTTTACTAGGGTTTGGGTTCAAGTGATTTAGTTGGTAATAAAATGTCATCTCCTGGAGTGTAGACTCTTGGGTGTGTCTAATCTGCTCTAAGCTTCTTTGCTGCGTTGTTATACACAGATCATCTGCATAGATAAAACGTTCAAAGTTGGCTGGTTTTGGCAGATCATTGGTGTATATATTAAAAAGTGATGGAGCAGAAACACTTCCCTGTGGAAGCCCATCCTTTTGACTAAAGCACAGACTTTTGTTGTCATTCATGATTACATAGAACCTTCTATTTGTTAGCAGACTCTCCATGATCCTGCAAAGTTTCAGGTCTTGAGAATCAGTCTCTTGCACAGCTTTTATGTTATACATAGCAGTGATATTAGTCTGTAGCTTTTTGGAAACATTGGATCATTCCCTGGCTTCAAAATGGCTACTACCTTGGCTTTTCTCCATGCTGTTGGGATCTGCAATGCGGAGAGGCATTGGTTTAGCATTTCCAAAAGCCAGTTTAATGCTCGTTCACTGAGGTGAGTGAGCAGTTCTGTGAGAAAGTCATTTTAGCCCAGGGCTTTACCTTTCTTCAAGTCTTTCAGTACAGATAGGAGGTCCTCTATTATGAGCTGTCTTGTTAAGAACGACATATTCTGGTCCTTTTTCGATAGCAAAGTGGAGTGGTGCAGACCTGATAGTTTACGTTGCCTTGATTTGCCATTGGTAACAAGTTATTTTGCTATATCGTTTGGAGTGGCATTTGCGACTGCAGAAGGGGTAACATTGTCCCCCTTGAGACGCTTTATAGTGGTCCATGCCTTCTTGCTGTTCTTCTTCATATTTATGTTTTCAATTAGATCTTGCCATTCTTTCGTTCTTTCTTCAGCAATCAAGGCGATGAGTGCTTTGCCCTATTCCAGTGTGTTCTGTTCAGGGCCTATGTTGTTCTGCCTCTCATACTCCTCAAGCTGCCTGCTTGATGGCTTTGACAAATTTGACAATTTTTTTGGTGTTGGTTCAGTGTCATTCAAGAGGTCGTCGACGATCATTGAGTACTGGTCCCACTTGGCTTTCTGAAGATTGACGCGCCTCTTAGATGATTTAGTTGCTGGTTTAACAGCGACATTTATAGTGATCGCGATTGACCGATGCTGAGACCGTGGGATGGGGTTATGGACTAGCTTCTCAGAGATTTGGGATCATCACACTTGTGAAAGAGAGGTCAGAGTTATATCCTCTTTTCCATCGTCCACTGTTGAATGATTTCGGTAGTTTTTCATCATGAATCAGAGTTAATAGCAGCTATCCAGTCTTTTAACTAGCATTCCATTGGATTCGGTGTCTTGGTAACCCCAGCGTGTATTGTGGGAGTTAAAATCTCCAATAAGAATGAGATGTTTTTCCTTGCATTGCTCGGGGATTCTAAGTGCATGGAGTGTTTCATTAGGTGGTTTATAAATGGAAGTAATAAGGACATCTTTGAGGCAGACAGAAATGCATTCTACATTACCACGGACTGTTTCAGTATAAAGCCTTTCGATGTTCAATGTTGATTTGCAGAAAATGGCGGACCCATATTTCTTATGTCTTATCTCAACCAGAACTTTTAGCCCAGAGATAGACGGTCGTTTGCTGGAGTGCTTCAGATGGGTTTCTGGTAAGCATATGATGTCATGGTCACAGGTAGCCTGTGAGATTAGTTTTGCCTTCTCGTCAGAGTATCCCTCCATGTTGAAGGATATTACTGCCAAAGCCAATCCTGATAAGGACCTGTGCTTCCGACTTTGGTGGTAAGGCATTGGTGGATATACCAAATTCGTCAGTAGAGTAAAAGAGTGTAGCAGATGATTTCCAGGATGCTTTAACGTGGAGACTTTCTGTTTGTATTCCAGTGGTGGATGAAAACAATGATGAAAATGAAAACAATAAACTGTACCATTCTTAGTATGAGAAAAAGAATCAAGTCAGTTTGTAACGATTTTGATTGTGTGGACAAACTGAAACATTGTTTATTATAGAAAACGCACGACATCTTCTCCGTTCCCTGTACTAGCTAATCATATTATCCGTTTGTCATATATGTCAATCATATATTATAAACAATAAATTCGTATGATCAATCAATGCAGATGGGGCACAATTTTGAGAGATTTTAATTCAATAAATTCAATTATTTCAGAATTACCTTACATCTAATCTACTTTGTTTTTGTTTGCACTCTTTTCCAGATACAATAAAATATTTAATTTGATGACTTTTCTTTTTTTCTTTACTGAGTCATAGACAAGCAAAGTGGCATTTTGTCCCTTTTCCTATGATCAATTTACACCACCAGCAAACAATATTTTTACATTTTTCCTCTATATTTATTGAGCTCTTCAATTTGCTAAGCTGTATTTTTCATATTTCGCGGGGGTAAACAAGGAGCGCGTGCCGAAGTTCAAACTCAGGCTACGGCCTACGAAAAGTATGCTACTGACAAAATCAATTCAACTCGACCCAAACAGAACCTCCTCAAACCAAAATAAAATCAACATTCATCTCTACATTCAATGTGAGAACTCTAAACAGTGAAAAACAAATTTCCAAACTCGTAGCCTCTGCCAAAGAACTCTCAATCGATGTAATAAGTATACAGGAACACAGATTCTATCATGACGATATTGATATCAAGCATCACAAACTCCCCGAGAAATGGACACCGGTAACAGCTTTAGCATGGAAGAATACAATGAACACTACCATTGGCGATGTTGGAATCCTCCTTAGCCCACGTGCTTGCTTATCACTTACTAGTGTTGAAAGAATTTCTGCTCGTATCATTACTGCAAGCTTCAATGGAAATCCGGCTACAACTGTCATCCCCTGTTATAGCCCCACAAACGTTGGTGATGAGGGTGATGTTGTTACNAACTCGTAGCCTCTGCCAAAGAACTCTCAATCGATGTAATAAGTATACAGGAACACAGATTCTATCATGACGATATTGATATCAAGCATCACAAACTCCCCGAGAAATGGACACCGGTAACAGCTTTAGCATGGAAGAATACAATGAACACTACCATTGGCGATGTTGGAATCCTCCTTAGCCCACGTGCTTGCTTATCACTTACTAGTGTTGAAAGAATTTCTGCTCGTATCATTACTGCAAGCTTCAATGGAAATCCGGCTACAACTGTCATCCCCTGTTATAGCCCCACAAACGTTGGTGATGAGGGTGATGTTGTTACATTCTATGATTAGTTATCATCTCTCGTACGCTCTATTCCAAAACACAATATTTTGATAATCGCAGGTGATTTTATTGCTCACTTAGGACGTAATCAAGCTGCTCAATTTGCTATGTATGAAGATAACAACAGAAACAGTGAACATCTGGAAAAGTTTTTACTTGAAAATGATGTCTTGTCTCAACACAAAATACCAGAGAAAAGGTTGGGAAAGTTATGGACACAAATACATTCAAATAGGACAAAATCGAAAATCGATTTTGTTCTTTTGAACAAAAAATGGAATAATAATGCACAGAATAATGGAATAGGTCTATAATATCGTTGAAGGAGTTTTGTCAGACCACCGTATAGTCTCAGGAACTTTTCAGCTAAACCTTAGAGCTACAAAGAAGATGTCCCAAGCAACCCCTCCCTACGATGGCAAACAATTGAAAAGTGATCCACGCCTGAAAGACAAATTCGTTTGGAACCGAGCAACCGATATGAAGCTCTACTCAACAAAAATGAGTTACCAAATACCAGCGACAAATATTCGCTTTCGTTGCAGCTCATAATGAAACAGTCAATGAAAACATACCCCTGAAGCCTAAAATCAAGCGTCTTGTGCCATGGAAAAATGACAAAATTTCCCAGAAAAGAATAAATCTCAAAGGGATCGCCAAAATGAAAAAGCAAAAATCCGACTGGGTGGAACTTATCGAAATTTAAGGAGGCCAAAGAAAAACTCGATGATGCCAATAAAAAGAACAAATAATCTATCTATAAAAACAAATTAAAGAGATTCAGTCTGCAGCTGATAACCAACAGTCTTTTATTGCTTGGGAAATAGTCAAGAAAAAAATCATCGCACGCTAGAATTAAAGCATTCACCCAGGAAGAGAAAGCAGATATATGGAAACAAAATTTTGAAAGTCTAATGGGCAACGCACATTCAATTAATACAGAACCCACTCGGACGATTATAAATGACGAACTTCCAATCAAAACAGGGGCTTTCACCATGGAAGAACTTGAGACTGTGTTAATGGACACGAAAAACAACAAAGCTGCTGGTCTAGACGGTATACCTCCAGACGTTTGGAAAACAGGCCGATTCAATGATATTCTCCTATCGTTCTGCAGTTTATGAATTAAACCCAATATCAAAGTGGAAAAAAGGATGTATATTGCCTGTATGTATATGGAAAAGTTGATTTGACAGTTCCGTCAAACTACTATGGAATAACCCTTACTTGTATAGCAGCAAAAAATTTACAATGCGTTGCTACGAAACAGAATTCAACCTGAATTAGAAAAAATCCTTAGAATAAATCAAAATAGTTTCAGGCCAGAATGTTCTACACAAGGGCAAATCATCACTGTTAGGCGATTGTTGGAAGGCATACAGACTAGAAATCTAAAAGCATGCATGGTTTTTGTAGATTTCTCCAAGGCCTTTGATTCAATTCATATGGGGAAACTTTCAGAAATTCTCCATGCCTATGGAATCCCAAGAGAAACCATTGACGCAATCATGATGTTGTATGTCAACACAGAATCATGGTGCGATCTCCTGACAGTGATAGCGAATTTTTTGAAATAATGGCAGGTGTACTGCAAGGTAATACATTCACCCCTTTGCTCTTTATCTTGGCACTTCATTACGTTTTAAGAATATCCGTTGATCTAAACAAAGACTTAGGCTTCACATTGAAAGAAGCAAGAGGAAGAAGATATCTTGCTGAGTTAATAATCGACACTGATTATGCAGACGATTTAGCTCTATTTGCCGATGACACTGCGGACGCGGAGAAACTTTTGCACCTCCTTCAACAAGCTGCTTCCACCATTGGACTGTTTGTGAACTCTAAAAAGACTGAAGCTATGAAAATGAACGATGCTGGTGGTGATATTAGATTGCTTGAAGGTAAAGTGATCAGGACGGTGAATAGCTTTATCTACTTGGGCAGCGAAGTTTCATCATCTGAGAGAGATCAAAACCTGAGGATAGCTAAAGCTTGGAGTGCCCTAAATAAGTTGCAAACAATATGGAAATCATCTCTCTCTCTGACAACCGGAAGAGGTGTTTCTTTTATATAGCTTAGGTACCTGGACCCTGACCAAAAGCTTCGAAAAGGTACTTGATGGAACTTACACCCAAATGCTAAGGGCTGTCCTGAATAAGTCGTGGAAACAACATCCTACTAAAAGGGAGTAATGCGGGAATATCCCTGCAGTATCATCCCTTGTCAGAAAAAGAAGGATTCGTTTGCTGGACACTGTTTTCGGAGTTCTTCTGAGCTTGCTAGCAAGTTGATTTTATGAAGACCAAGTCATGGCTTTAACTCTGTTGGTCGAGCCCGTATCACCTATCTTGACTAGATTTCTGATGATGTTGGACTACAAGATGAAGATATACCAACTTCAGTGGCAGACAGAGATGGTTGGAGGAAGCGAGTGTTAAAGTCCCCGGCTTCCCGCCCGATCTGGTGAATAAGGTAATAAAGACCCTGATGTAAAAACTAGATACCTTCAGTAAGGGCGCAATATAATCAATAGAAAAAGTCTGAAAAGAGCGTGGGAGAAAAAAAGTTAGAAAAAAAGAATAAAATCTTAGAGAAGCTAGGAAAAGTTCAGAGTAAATCGCAACGAAAAGAGCAAAGAAGCAAAATCAAGTTTCAAAGCAGAGACAAGGATATTGGCTGAGCTTAAAATTAATAAGATCCAAGAATTAACTGACAAAAGAAACACAAAGACTTCACATGACACCACCAAAAACATTTATGATAATAAACACCACAGCGATAGACTATTCAAGAATAAATGGGAGGACAAAGATGAAGGGAAAAGGTTGATGAAATTGATAAAATAATAGAAGGAAACTTTGGAGGACCAACAGTTCTTAACAGGAAGTTGCTAGAATATTGAATTATAACTTGATGATATTATTTTACCTTTCATTAAGTCTAAAGTATCAGTATGAATCAGATTTTGTAGGCGATATAAATCAAGGAATCAAGGCTTTCAGGGATGGAAAATTAGATGGACTTGATAACGTAGTGATATAACTACTAAAGAAAGCTTTGGAGACCTCAAGCATAAATAACAAAATATTACAGCAACGATTCCAGGGCAAGGCATCCTTAGGGACTGTAGCAATTGAAAAGATATTGCTTTTCTTGTTGTTGTTGTTGAAGTACTCGGAGAAGTTCTTATTAGAAAAAAGAAACTGTAAACTGAATGTTGAAATTGGAGCCATCACAAGTCTTAAAAAGAAATTACATTAGTTTAAAACTATGTTACAATTGTAGTGCAAGGTTTTGAATGCCGAGCTAATTTGATGATTATTTAATTAGGGATGAAGACAGCATTGTTATTCTTCCACAAAAGCAAAGATAGTGCGACATAAAAGACTGTGGAATCTCAGAGAAAACTGAGAAAATCAATAACTCTGTTAAATTAGAATGATGGCAAAATAAGTTTCAGGGTGAAGAAAAGTAAAATAAGGATTTGTAATGTTTAGATTATTCTTCCAAATACTAGTTGACTAAGTCATGCGAAGGTTAACTACGCAAAGGAATGTTGCTAATAGACGGAAAATAATGGACCAGTTTGAGGGCCTAAATTTTGTAAATACCATTTCCCTCACTTTCACAATACCATCAGACTTGAAAGAAAACTGACACCTAAAGTAAAAGACTGCAGTTACATACTAAATGAAAAGAAAGCGAATTTCATCAACATTAACTGCATGGAAAATAATAAGATTATGTTTTAACACTTTTTAGATAGGGTACATCAGTTAAAAGAAAAAAATCACCACCATTTGCAGACGAAATCGTAAATAGAAACCGTTTGAACTTATGCATTGCATCAGTAACTTTACTGTAATTGTGTAACTTTCCCTTCCTTTTGGCAAGTATTTCTTTTTAGGAAATATAAGAAATCTCTAAAATGTTGTCAATTGTTGCTGTTTGAAATATATTTTTCTGTTTGGGAACGACAAAAGTCGTGATTACAGGCCAAACATGACAAAAATGGAGTAGCTGTCAGAAGAGTTTGTTTATAATAGTTTGACCAGAGAAAATCGAGGGAAAGAACGGTATTGTGATAGTAACTGAAATGTGACTATAAGAAGAGAGATTACAACCAAGTCAAATAAGACTAGCTACATTTTGTTGGTGAGACAAAGATTGAGTAGTAGCAGAGGGAATTGGACCTCTTAAGTGACAAACGAGTCCCTAAATTCGATCAAGAATATCAAGATGAGGTGAGAAATATCTGTTCAGGTGTAACAACAAATATGGAGACCTACTGGAAGCTAAACTTGAAATAACGCTGTAGGAATGTAACAGTATGATGTATAACAAGTAGATTTTACTAAGATAAGGGAGATTGTATTTTTTATTAGCCTCTAAAAATAAGTTGGAATACCTTTGGCACATATAGCTGCACGTTGTTGACCATGTTAACATGGTCAGCCACGTGGCACCTGAAAAATAGGCGTCTTAGAGAGGTGGCAAGGTTTATGAGGTTGACTGTCATTTTGAAGAAATGACAGTCTGAAATATGCAATAGTGGTCTTCTTTGTTCTTTGGTCACGATACTGAGGTGGTCTCCAGGTGGAGTTTGACTATATGCCTTTGTTTGGGTCTATCTATCTATCTATCTATCTATCTATCTATCTATCCATCTATCTATCTATCTTTCAATCTGTCTATTTATCTATCTATCTATCCATCTTTCTATCTATCTATCTGTCTGTCTATCTATCTATCTATGTGTGTGTGTATGTGTGTGAGTATAGTTCAAATGCAGACACCTGTTTTGCTCCTCAATAGCTCATCAGTGAGGTTTTGATCACTTGAATGTCGGCATTTCATTCAACACTTCCACTTCCTTGTCAATTGCCATAAGGACAATAATGTGGGACAGTGCTGGATATGCTTGCGTCCAGAAGCTAGAGATTATGATGGCTCAGTATGCTCAAACCAGTACAACAGTAGTGAACATCCCAAATTTGTGCAAACACACCTAAAATGGAACAGTAAATTCACATATCTATATGTTTATATATAGGTATATATATTGTTATGTGTGTGTCTGTGTGTGTTTCTACACATGTAGAGATGCAAATTCAAAAGAACCATAGATTTGATCATATATGCATAAAAATATCAACTTCAAAAGCATTTTTCAATGGTTTTATTAAATTGTTATTCCCAAAAGCTATTTTATTATACTGATATATTGTCAAAAAATTGATCTTTTACCAATAAAGATAGTATCATTTGTTGACAATTGATTTTACATTATTATATTGGACGTTATTTCTCTGACTGAATACATGACTGTTACTCGACTGTTATTCATCCATTCTTCGTTCAATATTGAGTCAGGTCCTATTAACAAAATAAACAAAGGGTCGAATAGCAAATAAACAACCAAACTTAAAACTTGGCTTTCTAAGAAAATAAGAAATTAAGTTAGAAGTGATAAGAAATTAATAAAAATAGTCGTGAAATTATTTCCAAAATCAGACACTTAAAAGAGTTTTCTTTTCTATTAATAATGTGTTGATCAATTTGATAAGAAATCAAACAAAACTTTACCGCACGAAAAAACTTGCTCTTCCTTAAACGTCAGTAGAGATGAAACATCAACTTTTAGAGCTTGTTCTGATGGGAATAATAAACTACCCCTTGCACACTCGTTACTGGTCAAGGTAGCTCAGACGTTCCCAGGTATTCAAGTGAAGACAAAGCAATTGTAAATAGAGTTATTATGGTACCTGGTAGATATTTGAAAAGTAAATGTAAAACCGCTGTACAGAAGGCACAATGACCATATGGTGCTTACGACCCACAATAATGAAGTCGCTGAGTCATTAAATTGTGAAATTGCTGAGGCTCTCATTCATACTAATAAAATACAAGTAAAACAAACGCGTGGTAGACGACCTAAGAGGTCATTTTTGGAATAAACAACACCTGTCACTAAGGAAACTGGAAACCCATTCCAAGTAACAGATGTTGGTTATGATAAGATTGCACATGGGTTTGCTACAACACACGACAAACCTCAACGCGGTAGAGTTTGTCAAGCACATGCCAGAATGACATATGAGGCAAATTTACATACAAATTCGAAATATACTATATTTTCTTCAAAGTATCCAAGCAAAGGGTTAATTAATTAATCATGTATTCTTTCCAATACTCTAAAGTTATTTATGATTCCCTGTTTAGACAGTAAATCACAAAGAAGTGGAATGTCTTTGATGTACCTTAATTATTTTTACAAACACAGTAGGGTATTGTTTTCCAAAGCTACTGAACGATTCTTTAATAGAATATTCAAGCAATGTAGAGTTTACGTGGATTTAATATACAATATCTGGTAAACCATAGAATAAAAGTAAATTCGTAATTGCTAGGTACTGTTTTAGATATATAGATATATGCTTCAGTCAGGTGTATTCAAAGAGTTTTTCCTCGATGTTAACAGTTGTCATGCCAAACTGTTGAGGGCCGCTCAAAAACGTTGTTTCAGCTGCTACATCCAATTTTGCAGCCATACGAAAGTTAAATTGAGTCATTTATTTTAAGATATTTTAACATCCAATTACAAAAACAGGCAAAGCACTTCTCCATTTTGAATGAATAATAAACTTTCTTGAAAATTAATTATCAAACATTCTTATCGTTATTTCTTTCAGCAGTACGGGTATCACATCAGGATATGCTTATATTTCGTAGTAATTAACGTATCATCATCATTATTATCATCATCATCATCATCTAACGGGAGGTTCAAAATAAACCGCCTTGGCTCTCCATTTCCTTCTATCCTGTGCCATTCTGTACTGTACTGTACAACTGAACCATCCTTCTTCCACCAGAAGTCATTTTAATGTTGTCGCTATATCTAACTTTCGGTCTTCCTCTCCCTCTCATGCTAAAAACCATTCCAATTAATAAATCACTGGTTATGTCCTTTTCCCTTAGTATATGTCCAATAAAAGCCATTTTTCTACAATTTATAGTTGTTAGTAGCCTGTCGTTTACATCCATCTTTTCTAGTATCCATTCATTAGTTTTCTTTTCAGTCCAACTGATATGCGTAAGACCACGATAGCACCATAATCGAAATGCTTCAATCTTCTTCTTGTCTATCTTTTTCAATACCCAACATTCTGAGCAGCAACTGGCTCTGCTAAAAATTAATGTATGTAGCAGTCTTTTATTTGTAGTAATAGTAATAATTTGTCTTTCCATATATTTGTTAATGACACCACTGCACTTTTTGCTATACATAACCTTCGGCGGATTTCTTTCGTGTCATCATAATTATTGGTGATAAGTGTTCTGAGATACACAAACTCTTTTACATTTTCAATTATTTCATTATTAACTCTAATGTGCTCTGCATCATTCTCATTCTGGTTGTTTCTTAGCTATTTTCCTAACTTTTGTTTTACTCGAATTCAATGCAAGTCCAAACTCCAAACTTGACTCATTTACTTTATTAACTAAGTCCTTTAATTTATCCACGCTACTGGCTATTAAAACAATATCATCTGCATATCTCAGATTAGTAATAATTCTATCACCGACCTTGACGCTACCAACAAAACCATCCAGTGCATTTCTTATTATTTGTTCCGAATATATGTTGAAGAGATGTTGGGAAAGAATGCATCCCTGGCGAACACCTTGCTTAATTGTGAACCAGTCTGTTAGGCCATGAGATGTTCTGACTGCTGCTTTCTGTTGTTCATGCAACTGTTTAATTAGGTCAATAAAATGGGCTGGGTATCTCATACTGACCATTACACTCCACAGTATGAGAGACCATGTCAAAGGCTTTCCTGTAATCATTAAAACACAAGAATACATTCTTTCCGTACCCTCGGTTTTTCTCTATAATCATTTTGAGATTGGGAATTTGGTTTCGTGTCCCGGTTCCAGGTCTAAAGTCTGCTTGTAGTTTATTAACTTCTTCATCCATCTTAGTGTTCATTTTCCTGCTGTGATTTTAAGGATAATTTTACTACAGTGACCGATGAGTGCAATGGTTTGGTTGTTACAACATTGTTGAATGTCACCTACCGTTGGTATTGGTACAAAAATTGACTTAACCCAGTCATCTGGCCATTCTTTTTTGTTCCAAATCAATGTGCAAAGTTTGTAAAAGTAGGTTATGATATAATCTCCACCATTCTTAATTAATTCAGCAACAATTTCATCAACATCAGGACTTTTTTCCATTCTTGAGTTCCTTGATTGCCTTTTCGACCTCTGAGTACAACGGAGGTGGTTCTTCTTTTGGATCTGCAAAGAGTTGAAGTTGTGGTTTATTAATATCATAATTTTTCTGATATAATTTAGTGAAATATTCCTGCCATGGCCTTTTTGCTTCTTCACTCTCACAAAGAATGCTTCCATCATCTTCTTTCACAGTGTTCATGCTAGGTTTGAATTTTCTGGTCAAACTCGTTACTCCTGCATAGAGGTCTTTGACAGAGTTGGTGATGAATTTCTCCTCTATCAGCTGACATTGTTCATTTATGAATTTTTTCTTGTCTTTTCTCGTCATTTTTTGAACTTAAGCAGTCATTAAAAGCTACGATACTGAATAACCACAACCTCGATGGAAATATCTTTGTAATCTCAAATGGTATATGGCTACCAAATATCAGATGAAATGACTGAAGACCAATTAAAAATGCTCAGAAGGTAATATCGAATGAGTATATGAAGATCTAAGATAATTTCTCAGGAATGGCAGGGAAAATATACACCAGGGCTATGCAAACTAAGGCTCACCAAGCGTTTGTATTCAGCCTAATTTAATACATTGAGATTTCTAATTGAATAGACCCTCTTGTCATAAAGAGCAGCTACGCCAACATTAGTCTATTCTGGCTGACACTCAATACTGGGTGATGATCACATTCACTCCATTTGTTTTGACTTTTAAAGTCCATTAACTACGTCATTGTCACTCACTAATTTATCATT
>RDPX01000232.1:1300093-1325178 GCA_003991215.1 Morbakka virulenta | reverse complement strand
GACTTGAAGAGGGAGATGGGAAGGCTTTGGAGTTTGAAGAAGGTGCAGGTGATTCCTGTTGTGATAGGAGCATTGGGAAGTGTCAGCAAAGGATTTAAAAATTGGGTTCAAAAATCGAATATTGAACCTAACATAGTGGACATGCAGAAGACAGCTTTATTAGGAACAGCTAGAATCCTAAGAAAAGTTCTTGAGATGTGAAAGATAGGAGAAAGTACCTTATTAGCCCTAGGTCATTAGTTGTAACTCGCCTAAAAAGGAGAATTACGGTATAAAGATCAGCCAGTTAAAATTTTTCAAAATAATAATAATAATGTGCCAGAACAGAGGAAACAACTTAAAATGTTATCTAAATATGTTAATTGAAAGGCTAGTGAAAGGAGTAAACTTGACTGTGAAGAACCAAAGGAAAAGAATGCATTCAAAAGAGAAATTCAAAATCAGTATGTTGCCAGATGGCCTGGGAAGAAGATGTGTGGACAGTGTGTTCGTGAAATGACAGAGAACGTTGATGGAGAAAGAACATGGGAATGGATGTGGAAAAGTGATTTGAAAGTTGAGACTGAAGCACTAATTTTTGCGGCACAAGAGCAAGCTTTGAGGACAAATGTGGTTAAATTTAACATTGACAGAACGAAGAGTAGTTCTTTATGCAGATTGTGTGGTGAAAAGAGTGAATCAGTCACCCACCTTGTATGTGGATGCAAAGTATTAGTACAGAAGGAATATAAAAAGAGACATGACAACATTGCTAGGATTGTGAATTGGATCCTCTGTGTGAGGTATGATCTGAGGAGAGTTGATAAATGGTATGAGCATCATCGAGAAGGGGTAATTGAGAGCGAATCGGTGAAAATTTTATGGGACATAACAATACAATGTAATCATTATATCGAAGCCAGGAGACCGGATATTTTAGTTGTGGAAAAGAAGAGCAAGAAAGCTTTGATTATTGATATTCCTTCATCTGGAGATCGTAGGAGAAAAGGAAATTTAAAAATTAGAAAAGTATCAAGACCTCAAAAGAGAGATATTGTGTGGAACCTAAAGAGTGTTGAGGTGATACCTGTGGTTGTTGGAGCACTAGGATCAGTCAGTAAAAAGATTGGACAATACTTGGAGCAAATTGGGATTGATATAAGGATAGGATTATTACAGAAGAGAGCTTTGTTGGCAATAGCAAGAATTTTAGGAAATGAATTGAGAACAGAATTATACAAAAGACCTTTGGCCATAGGCGATGGCCCGCTTTTTTGACTATATTCGGTATAAGATCTGCCTGAGCTAGGCTAATACAATAGTAATAATGATAATAAAAACAGTAACAAAGCGTAATATTTGTTAGCTTGTAATCGAAATATTTCGCTGCCACTAATAACTTCATCAGTCATATATTTAGAAACGGTTAATAACGCTCTAATAAACTACAGAACATTAAATTTGAAAACCGGATACAGTTTATAAATTGATGCTATTGAATAGTTTAGAACAAAGGAATTATGGGCAACTTTATTTATTTTTTTTTATTTCAAAGATCCAAAAGCATCAATTTATGAACTGTGATCTGTTTTCAAATTTAATGTTCTGTAGTTTATGTACATCGTTATTAACTTGCAACGAAATATTTCAATTACAAGTCAATAAATATTCTTTATTGTTCTTTGTTGTTTTTCTTATTGAGTAAATAAAACGGAATACTGTTTTGAATGGGGTGATTACAGGATTGAAGCTTAATCGTAGGGGAAAGAAAAAGAGAATTCAAATGTGTTATTCGAGATTTGACCTAAAATTGACTGCAATTTGAATTTTTAAATATTGACAAGTAAACATTGTATGTATTTTCCCAAAAAATCTCTTCTGCAAGGAAACTATTATTCATATATTTGTTAGAGTGGGACTTTTTTTTCAACTATTGGAAAAAATAATCAGGTTCTTTTTGTTTTCAGTACTTCGAAATTGCACGGAAAATATTATTTTGGTGTGGATACTGGATTGGGCTTGGAGTTCTTTCTTCAGTTGGTCTTGGAACAGGACTTCATACATTCCTCTTGTACCTAGTAAGTGCATTGTGAAATTACTTTGAAAGATAATTCTTATTTTGTAACTGTTTTGGGGTGGACAAAAGAAAAAACTTCCAACTGACAAGACGTTTTGGCATATACTTTGGCAGTAGTTCGTTTTATTTGAATCCGCTTCCACGGCCTGACCAGATTATTTTTATAGAGAATTTGTGTTAGAGTTTGCAGTAGATATCATTTCTTTATTTTTATTTACTTGAATCACTTAAGTTTTTTTGGCGTGTGATACCGTGCAAATATATCCACGTTTACAGAAGTTTTTCTTCAAAAGAGTTTGGAGCATCCTCTAATTCAAGAGGGTTTGCTTGTCTACATATATCCGCACTGAAAATATCATTTAACTGGTATCTAAGACGAATAAAACACCTTTTATGACTATATACAAGTGAGCTACCATATAAAACTGTTAATACACACCTCTACTCTATAGACAAAAACCATTTGTGTTAAGACATGCAAGCACAAGTGGTGGCGGCCTCTCTTCTGACCTGTCTTCATTTTTTCACTGCTAAAATAACTGTTGAGATGTTTTTTGGGGCCCAGGCCAGAAGAAGGCACTATGGGTGTAGTTTTAATCATGATACTAAAAACGAATACACATATTATGTATATATATATATATATATAATATATATATATATATAGACCTGACGAAGTTAATATACGCAAGCTTGTCCCATCATACAAAATGTCTTTCTTGTTGAAATATATATATAATCCGGGTATATTATATTTTTGAGAAAAACCATAGATTCTGTTCTGCCTAAGTTCTGTGCAACTTGTACCCCCCTCCCCCACCCTTTACCTTTATAGTTTGCTATCATCTTGTTGAGCGCAGTTTTCACAATTTCAACTGGGTATTCCGGCTTTAGGGGAAGTTGTCTACCTGTGGCAGAATCAGCCGTACATGGCTCAATTTAGTTTTATATCTCTGGCGATAGGAGCCAGTACTACAGTCAATTATAAGGTTAGGTTGCAAAAATGACATGATTAATAACGTACCACTCGTAGCCCCCATGGTGATAATGTATGGTGGTCGTAGGCACCAGTTGGAGTCAAAGTGTTTGTAACCACTCTGCTTGCCGTTATGAAAATTTATTGCACCTACCGTACAACATGTATTAAAGTTTCGATACTATCACCCATAAAATACTTTTCACTAGATTTTAGTCAAGCTTGAATATGAAATTGTGATTGTAGAGCCTAACATTTGTGAATACATTGATAGCTTTATAGTAGAATTTTGAAAAAAGTATGATTGTAGAATGAAATACATTTTGTACAGCAATACAATGAAACAGGAAAACAAAAAAAGTTATATACTAATCATCAACGGAAAAAGAAAATATAAATATTTCGCCATTAACCGAGGAAGGAAACACAGGGAGAAACAGTAAAGAAACTGACTACAGCTGAAAAAACCCTGGTCATCGTACCGCTTTAAGATTGAAACCTCTTAAGAAAGAAACTGTAATTTAGGCTACCAGAGCAGTTAATTTAGTTTACGTTTAGATTGAAATCAAACTATTTGCTACATTCGCCCTTTNAATCATCAACGGAAAAAGAAAATATAAATATTTCGCCATTAACCGAGGAAGGAAACACAGGGAGAAACAGTAAAGAAACTGACTACAGCTGAAAAAACCCTGGTCATCGTACCGCTTTAAGATTGAAACCTCTTAAGAAAGAAACTGTAATTTAGGCTACCAGAGCAGTTAATTTAGTTTACGTTTAGATTGAAATCACACTATTTGCTACATTCGCCCTTTAAAGCCGTTATAACCAATATACCAGCGTCAAAATGTTGAAAAAAATATTAATCCGTAAGACACAAGTTCTTTAGAGCTCTTACTTGACGACCTATAGTTGTTAAACAATGAAAGGTTGTTTAAAATGTTGACGTAGGCTTTTTATCCAGTCGTGAATAGGAGCCCTTATGTTCTAATTTTAACAACAGTGGTCCAATCACTTTTTGAAGTAAAGACCTAATTAGAATTGTGAAAAAAGATAAGTTGTAATTGAAAAAAATAGTGAGAAATTATCCAGGTTCTGCATGGTGAAACAGAAATAATGCTTGTCCTCTATAAAAAAGAAAACATAATTTTTTAAAAAGCCTTTTCCCGAATTCCTGTAAGTGTCTTGTAGCGCCACAATCACTGGAAGCAGCTCTGATCACTGTGACCAAGAGGTACTATGTACCCATAAATAATGTTGTATGCAAATTGTTTTTGAATGGGAGCCAGCAAAGGAAGAAAGGGCTATAAATCTCGTTTTGGTGTGGTGTATTTTATTTCCTCGGTCGTTAATATAAATATTTGAGAGGTTGGGTGGTCATTAAAAGTTGAGCTAAAGGGGTGACCACAGACAATGAAGAGGAAATCAGGCTAGTCGACATGCAATAAGGCGATATGAGCAGGCCAGCGGGCAACCTACGGGGTAGAACGTCGTTTGACGCTGTTAGTCACAATATAGTAGTTAGAAACAGTGACAGTCGTATACACTGAAGGTGCAAATTATTTTCCATTTGTCCCAATTTTGGCATTTGTCAGCCAATGGAAAGATAACAAAAGAAAATAAACAGGGAATGTGGCGACAAAGAAAAGTTCTTGATAGCAGCTTTGCGATTGGAATTGTGTATTTCCACACTGTAAGGTTTATGAAGTAAGATGGTTTTCTTAAGATCATATTTCAGAGAACTGAGTAACTGTATCTGCATAACGGAAAAAATTGGTCACTGCATGATTATTAGAGTGACAAGAGTTGCAAGTGATGCTTCCAACCAGCACCTTTCAGTAGTAATAATAAAACTGAAACTGAAGAAGCATTGGGCATGCCAACTTACATGGTGGGTGTGCTAATGTTGCACACTAAAGATACAAGAATAGTAATAGATTACAGACTAGCCTTGACCTGTGACCGCTACAGGAAAAAGAAGTTCCCAAAATTAAAGATAATTGATAGTAACAAAGGGATCATGAATGCAGCTTATGAAAAGATTCTTGGAGGAAAGAAGGTTCGGCAGGATTTCATTGTACAGAAACTTGCAGAAATATTTAAGGAGGACAAAAATGATATCAAAGAACACCGGAACAGGATATTACAAAAAATATATTTTGTACGTAAAAGGTAATGGTAGGGCGAATAGAAACGGAGAGAGAAGGAAAGAGGATGTCTTTGGGGAAATGCTTCATAAAAGAAAGAAAGCAGTTGAAAGCAGGAATTGAATACAGTGGTTTGCTACTGCAAAAACAGTTGGAAAATAGTTTAAGAAAGTCCACTATAAGAGATATGGTGAGAGATGTGTAAGGTGAAATTCTCAAGGAGGCGGGTAATAGAGCACTACCAAAGAATCTACGGGACATAGAAGCTGCGGACTCCGATCTGCAAATAAATTGTAGCATACCAGAAAGGGTAGGCATCAGGAAAGCTATTGAAAACGTGAAGATGGAGAGACAATGAGGTCAGACAAAATACTAGCTGAATTTGTGTGCATCGACTATGCTTAATTGCTTATTTGGTAGAATCTAGGAAAAAATATTCATCATATTGGAAAGAAGAACATTTGTAAAATTCTTACCGGAAGCAGATCACAATTTCTCCTCAAGATGTATTTCACCCCTCTGTATATCCCTAAAAATATTTTTATTCCAAAACTAGACAGAAAACAGACTCCAACAGGCAGCGATTGAAGGGTTCGGATATCAACCAAGATGGCTTAGAAGATATCTTGCTTCGTGATAGATGGATCAAGCTTCAGTAAGAACCACAGCTACTAACCTTGGATTTATGATAACAGAGATGAAAATCTGATCATTTTGCGAATTGACTCTGGCAAAGAAACACCAAGATCATCCAGAGAAAGAAAATCATGCAAGTAGGTCAGCCTTTTGCTCAGACGAAGGAAGGAATAACTTCTCCTGCTCATTTGATGAGCATGGAAGTCACCAAAGACAAACATGTCTGCATTGTGATGCTTGTTCAGAGTCTTATCGACTTAGTCTGTTAGTCTCAATAGCTGACCAACAATCAGAAGAGGAAAATCACATGCTTTGTACAGTAATTACAACGCTTCCACCATAATACTCCTATCGTGAACTTCTGCTGAAGATTATCCAAATTTGTTCACAACTTTCAGAGTTACTTTTGACCCAACCAGAAAAGCAAACAAGCAAACAAACAAAGGATTAGGAGTCCTTTAAAGAATTTCGTGATCAAAATCGCAATCGCGATCAACACCAGAATTTTATCAAAATCTGGTCACAACTATTTTGCATGCAAACATACAAAGAGAGAAACAAAAACAAACAAACAAAGGATTAGGAATCCTTTAAAGAATTTCGTGATCAAAATAGTAATCCAAATCAACACTAAAATTTTATCTGAATCCGGTCATAACTATTTTCCATGCAAACATTCACAGACAGAAACAAAAACAAACAAACAAAGGATTAGGAATCTTTTAAAGAATTTTGTGATGAAAATAGTAATCCAAATCAACACTATAATTTTATCTGAATCCGGTCACTATTTAGGATGCAAACATTCAAAGAGAGAAACAAAAACAAACAGGCAAGCAAACAGCCAGACAATGGGTGGCAAAATATACAACGTTGACGGCGAAGGTAACATGTGGCCTTAAGACGAGAAACTCTGAAGCACACGAAAGGCTTATCTTTAGATTCTTATCATCGTATTCAATCTAGTGAAAGATTCTGTCGAGCAGATATACCAAGACCATGAAGATGAGTTTGGTTTAGCCGAAACTAAGGTTACCAGTTATCAAGATGAAGATCCGTCACTGAGGCCACTCTCACAGAGTACAGGAATGTAAGATGAGTCAGAATGAAGGTAACTGTACGAAAATTTGAGCGACGGCCACTGATATTGCTAAAAGCTCACACTGTCGAATGTGGCATTTATCGTCATACCCCCTGACCATAGATATCCTGCCGGGCATTGGGACCCATTAGTTTGATTGAAATTCCTATTAAAAAATGAAAATAGCAATTAAAATATCACCCAGGTTCACACTGTCGGCATATCATCTGACGCCTATGATGATGGGGTTGTGTGAAACTGAGCGGCGGTAGACACTGTATCCCACGTATTGCTGTAAAAATAGAGGGTTGGTCATTAGGTGACACTACCACTGTTGTTTTTGTCGCAACACGATCTCGAGCAGGGCTGCTAAGCAAAGCTAAAGAAGCCCTCCTTCCTTAAGCAGACTTTTTCCTGGCAGACACTACTTGATATGTGAAGATCTCGGGGTTAAACGTATCGTAAAGTATCTTTGCCCAGTCGAAAAGTGTCGCAAAATGATCACACTGCACAAAATAAACGTAAAATTTAGAACCGTTTCTGAAACGGTAAAAAAACCAAACTACCAGCGAAAAAATGAAATGATCTGTGTCTCAACAACCGAGAATAGATGGCCTACCCAAAATCAATAAGAGCGGTATTGCTCTTATGTATATTTGACTAATGATTGACTTTTACCAATATCGCTGTTGGCAAATTTGTTATATTTAAAAATCAACAAAAAATGGAAGTTCACGACTAATCTTAACGATCTCTATCCATCGTTTGTGTTTACTACTAGAAAAAAACAGGAAATACGTTTAACGTTTCTTGACCTTTAAGCAGAAAAAACCTCTAGCACTTTCAAAAGCAATGTGTTTCGAAAGACGATCGTTAATGGACGATACATGCAACATGACTCGTTTTCATGCAATTTTTAATTGGAATTACAAACCATTTAGTTTATCATGCCCCTATTTGGTCTGCTGGTATATTGTAAGAAGACTAAGATGAAATTAAGGAAATTCTTTTGAGCAATGGTTACCTTAACTAAGTATTTTTTGTACAATATAGTTATTCGTTATAAATTATATAGCTTTCGAAATCCTGTAGAAAGTATAACTATGAAATGAAATGTTGCACTTTTTAAACTCTTGGCTGTGAAATAGAAAATGAGACCATAATACCAAACACATGGGTTGGAATAATACTATGGTGAATTCTTTTCTGAATTCCATTATACCTAAACAAGCCATTAAATTGTAATCCGCCATGTTACCTACTTTGTATATACAGTACAATTATCCGAACTTCGTCTTAAGTCAGACTCTGCTTATTTTGTCCTACTTAACGGGAATATTGGAAAAAATGGTGGCAAAGAATAACACAATTATATATTCATGATAAACTTCCTTTTCAGTCAAATTGCCAATCTTTGTTATTAGATAGCAAAAAAAAAAAAAGATTTAAAAGCGCAGAAAGGTTTCTGCATCCAGATGGCTATCGGAGACAAAAGTTCATGAGATTTAAAAAAAATCCGTAATTTTTTTTTCTTCAGCTCTAAACCTTTTTTGTGAACAATCGAGGGCATTTGGACGGCAAGTCTACCAAGCTCTCCACTTTTCGTAAACATAGAATTGTCCAAAAGTGTTTCAATTGCTCGACAAACCTCTTGACTATTTGGCTTCGTAGGCATTTCCCCGTTCATTTCTACGGCCTCCACATCGTCGTCGTTCTCTTCTCCTTCAACGTTGCCACGAATTGCTTTTACCATCTCACCATCGGTTAGTAAACCTTCGCTTACTTGAACATCACAGTCGACTTGTACTTTGTCTTCACACTGCAATCCATCAGGTACGAAATCCTCACCATTTGCCGATAGCTTATCCAAAGCTTCTCGTAAGTGAAAAAAGGGATCGTCATCTTCTTCGCTTAAACCACTTTCCAAAAAGCCTGACTTTTTGAAGCAATTCGTTATTGCCTCATTACTAACGTTGTTCCATGAGAGGGCAAGAACCTTCATACCTTCGAGTATGGAAATGACCGGGGGTTGCTTACCTTGTTCGAGTACAGCCAAAACTTTCTGTATAATACGGGTTCTGTACTTTGACTTCAGTGACCAAATTACCCCTTGGTCCATTGGTTGTAATGCAGATGTTATATTGGGAGGTAGAAAGAAAATGGTAGTCGACTTGAGATTTTCGATTTGTGAATGGGCTAGACAATTTTCTACGATCAGTGCCACCTTACGGCCCTCATTTTCAAATTTCGCATTTTGTTCTCTTACCTATTCCTCAAACAGCTCAGAGTTCATCCAGCTTTTTGTCTGGGCATGGTAGCGACAGGGCAAACTTTTGATGTTTTTAAAGTAGCGCGGTTTTTGTGACTTCCCAATAACAAACATCGGAATCTTTTCAACAATCAAATTAGCTGCTGTAGTCAGACGTATCTTGCTGTTTTTGCCTCGGGAGCATTTTCTCCTTTCAAACTGAGAGGTTTTTTTAAAAAAGCTTGATAGAATAATCCAAATTCATCAGCGTTGAAAATGTTTCGGGGCTCGTAATTTGATAATGTCGTGGGTAATACGGTTGCCTTCCATGCGGCTGTCATAGATCCGGTGACATCATTGCCTTCACCTTTAAAAAAGTTACAAAAACGAAAAAAAATTACAAAGAATATATTATAATGCTAAAAATAAAGATATTAAAAAATATTTGAGAAGTCTTAATTGTGAATAAACGTTTTGAAAATGAAGATTTTTAGATTCGAACGTTTTATCCAGCAAAATAATTTTTTGGAATTAAAAGTAAACATCGTTGCAAGAAAGGTTTCTTTCAGTGAGAAAAACGACAAATTGAGGGCAGAACATTCCTATTATCAAAGAAAAGGAATATCAGATCAAAGAAAAGGAATATCAGATCAAAGAAAAGGAATATCAGATTGATTCGCCAGTGATGGGTTACCATGTGTACCGAAATATTTGGTTACCGTAAGAGAAGGAAATCCTCAACACAGAAATGGAGCCAAATAATGAACTGGACAAATTTGCTGCAGCTGTGAAAAATAAAACTACAACAGTCGTTTTTGTAAATCGGTTTTCTACTTTCTTAAATTGGTGAACACAAGCTGTAAAGTTAAAATTGCAAGTTCAAAAGCTCTTAATTTGGGTGATGGTTTGGAAATGAGAATACCTTGTAAATTAATATTTAAAGGACGAAGTGAATTTTTTCATGTATTAGAATAAGAGCTTTGTAAAAATAAATAAAGTACCTAAAACCTCTCTGAATGAAACATTGTATCGTTTTTTTCATCTATCTATCCATCCATTTGACGCCTGGAACTTGTTCAAACCAAACTCCTTTGCGAAATACAATGCTTTAGCTTGGAAAGTTGGCCACGAAATTGGTACGTTTTGTCGGCGAGTATTCCAAAACCAATTATTACAGGCCTGATCCAAATCTTCATAAGAGTAGACCCTCATTCTTTGCTTCTTGGTAGCAGCTCGGCTCCCTTCAACTTCTTCGTATATTTTCTTCTTATACTTCAGCCAACCATACAATGTTTGTTTTGGTATATTGTCATCTTTAATAAGTTCAGCACATTTCTTTCCGTTGTCTATTTGCTTTAAAATTTCATGTTTTTCAGGCAAAGTTCTAGTATTAAGCTTACGTTTTGACGCCATTTTAAAAAATAAATGTAGCATGCTCAGACAAAACACGATTTGTTTTTCAAGCTTTCGAACTTCTAACGTTCAAAATTCGAAAAGTCCGACTTAAGCGGTGCTTTATAGCCTGAAAGGACCGAAAAACAGCCCGACTAAACGGGAAGTCCGACTTTAACGGTGTCCAACTTAAGCGGAGTATTTTGGCCTGGAAAGGGTAAGACTTAAACGGTGTCCGACTTAACGGGGTTGTACTGTATGCCTGGAAATAGATTATCTATCATTCTTATACAAAACTGATTATTCTCTGAACAAATGGAAGTCGACGTTTTAGGTCAGTTGAATAGTTACCTTATAGTCGAAAAATTCATGCAAGAGGAAAATTATACTATTTAATAAATTATAAATTATTAATTAATAAAAATAAATTGTAAATTGTAAATTATACTATTTAATAAATGACTTTAAATGGGTGTTCTAAACCAAAGTAAAGTGTCTGGTTTGGAGTTTTTTACAGGTTCTCTGAACCAAGACGGGCATATTTCCATATACTGTTGGATTAAAAGCTCCGCCTTTCGAATGACTGCCTACCCCCAATTTGGAATATGCCTCAAGCTGCGCCTTTTTACAAACTTACGCTAAACAGAGGTTGAACACAGCATCAGTGTTTAACGTTGTGTTCAGCACAACTGGAGTATTTACTTTTAGTTTCAAGTGCATTTTTATCGCGACCGCAAGCATAGCGTTTCCTAGTTAATATTTATTTTAATTTCATTTAAATGGAAATATTTGGAACTTTGACCTTAAAGATAGTGATGAGCACGAGGCTTTTAAATGTTATGTCATTGTTATCAGAGCTGTTTAAACAGGCGCAATATGCCAGTGTATGGACTGATAAAATTGCGTATGGTGTGACAGCTGTTCAAGCAACAGGAACTTCGGGTTTTTGAAATAGCTGAAAACAGTGAGTTGTCGTGTTGTTTTTAGGCTTTATGTACACAGCTTTGTAATATTTTTTATGTGTTAATTACCCCACTTCAAAGTCCGTTGTATGTTCAGCATCTTATTTGCTTTTGCTGTGTCATTTGCTGCACGTGTGAGTGTCCCAATCATATGACAGCTGCTTCCAAGAATATTTATTCCATTGTCAGCCCAACTTTATTACTTCATGAAAACACAAGCATGATAGGTGTGTTTAGTTAAACTCGTAAATATTTAGAGAATTACTTACATTTTGTGAAGGATTTAACAAATGGCTTTCTCGTTCCATCCCGTTTTTCGTACCATAATTTGCTCGTTCACTTTTACTGTTGTTGGGAAAATAGAAATAGCGACTGACAACATATAACACATTAACCATGTTTACCTGTCATATGTGTTCCTCGTATTGTCCCCCGATCTTCATTATGAAACCAAGTCGAAAATAAACAGAAAGGGAGATAGTGGTAATGTCCAAACCAGGGGTTTTTGAATTTATTATTTGCTATTGCTTCAAGGTAAAGTTCAATTTGATAAGCCCCAGTGTAGTTTCAGTCCAATCAAAATGGCAGTTTGATCTGAAAGGCATGTATTTTTTATCTTGGATATCCACTGAAATTTCGCAGACGAACTGTCCATGTCCAGTAAAAGTTTGTAGACGAACTTTCCATATCCACGGAAATTTCGCAGACGAACTTTTTTTAGTTCCAGAATACGTTTGCCATCTCTAACGATTCTGTGCTCACAGGAAATCGTGAATGATGGCACAGTCTACTCATGACCATTAGCAAGTCCAGAAGCTGTTACTTTTGGCTGCGTATTCGTCAAGGTTTTTTTACTCAGGACCCTATCGAGAATAGAAGAGGAAAATTATAAAAAAATTGGTTTGCAGAGAGTTCCATGGCTACTGGATATGTCCCAAAAATACAAGTATGGATGGCAAAGATTGACTAGTAAAGCCACAGTAAATGCTTGGAAATGATCAATCCGCTCATTGATGATTCTGGTTTATGTCTGGACCTCTGGTTGATTTGAAATGAATGCCTGAAGCTGTTCTGATTAAAGAGTACATTGTCTATTCTACGGAAAACAACAGTCGTCTTTTGTTTTTCATAGAATATTAATTCGATTATTTTTAAGGCGAATATTTAATACGAGAGGATGATTTAAAGCCCATTTTATTTCCTGGTCAAACTTTTAAGGTTTAATTTTGAGCATGATATTGGGGAATGGGTCTTCAGTCCCCTCCATAATGGTTTAACATTAGTTCGGATTTGACATTTTGATAACAGGTTTTGAAAACCGTTAAATAACTTACGGATTACAATGTTCTTCAATACACATCTGCAAGTGGAAGAACATTGAAGAGAAATGAAAACTGTCCAGAAAGATAAATAATAAGCTTAAAAGGGAAAAAAGACTCGACAAGTATTAAAAATAACGATAAGAGAAAAATAAGAGAAAAAAAAACGGTAAGGAAGAAGTTGTTAATTCATAGTCCGATAAACTGATATTACACAAAACGAAAAAGATGTTATCAAAAATGACTGAGTTAATCTTTAATAAAATAGAATAACGAGGAGTGAAAGACATCTTCCTCAGTCACCTTTAAACTCACACCAACATTAAGGTCTAAATAATACATCACCGCCACGAGGACGTTGCCATGGGGGCATCGTAACTGAGATCGGTTCTACTACTTAGCTGTTAACAAGAGCTTTAATTCACTTTGGGTCATGCAGTATCAACTACATAATCTTGAGTCTTCCATTTGTGACACCTCTGATGAAGAGCGAGGCCGAATTTCGGGGGCTGAAGTCGGTAAATACGGCCAGAAAACATGCAATATATCAGGAGAGTAAAACATATGAATTGCCTCTCCAAGCTCTTAAATCCGAAAGAACATCCTCTTTGTTGGCCAAGAATAATTTTCTAAGAATATCAAACCATTTATCTAGGTTCGCAGGGGCCAAACACTCACTGGCAATCCACAGCACCATAAACATGGCGATTATTAAGGTAGCAATTAATTTTACAAATTTACATACATAGCAGTGCATGGGAACTNAGAGAAAGAGAGAGAGAGAGAGAGAGAGAGAGAGAGAGAGAGAGAGAGAGAGAGAGAGAGAGAGAGAGAGAGAGAGAGAGAGAGAGAGAGAGAGAGAGAGAGAGAGAAAGAGAGAAAGAGAAATATTGAAATCATCACAAAGTTGGGACAACTTAGATACGTATTAAAATTATGTCTCCGGAATTTATTTCAAACTCCAAAAGAGCCGGAAGTATCAAATTTTTTTGGTCTTAAAAACCTATATACATAGATCAGTCTTGAAAAACGCCTATGTAAAATGAAATGTATTTTGAAAGCATGTAGTTGAAAACAGTGAACAACATGTACCATCATCTCTGGTCCCTCTTTTGTGAGAGAGAGTAAAGATAATATTAGAATATGTAATATGAGTATTAAAAAAGACCTCATATCTTAGAGAGTGAGCTACCTCAAAGATAAAAGAAAGGTGTACTGGTTGATGGACATTCTGTAAAAGCAGTGACGTTTGCTGATTGTCGGGCATTGGTAATGAGCACTACAGAAGGCCTACAAAAACTCCTGACAAGATGAAATGAAGTAGTGGATAGATAAAAAATGAATTTGTGACCAAAACCAAACGCAAGTAAGAAAGATTGGAAAGAAGGGGTACGTGCAGATTGGCACTCATATCCACGGGGACACTATTGAATCAATTTTGCAATTCACGTACCTCTGTGGCGCCATATTAAAAGAGGGAAAAAGTGAAAGAAGGTTGAAATCAAGTATTGTTATTGCCAAATATGCAAAGCCTTTAACAATCACCACGAGAGACTCATCAAGAGCCTTGTATCGAGTAAGCTTTTGTACGACCCTGCAACGTAGATCCTAAATGTGGCCACTAGCTGGAGACTTAAAGCCGCGAAATGTGCAGAAGAATGAAGAAGATCAGTTGGCCAGGCAGAGTGAAAGATGAGGAAGCGCTGAAGGGAGTTAGAGAAAAGACAACACTGGTAGAGAGCATTTGGAAAAAGGAAAAGGCGCTGGACTGCTGACACTTTGAGATCAGAAGGAAATGTTGTGAAACGTTGTGGAAAAAGTAATGCATGGCAAAGAACTAGAGATAGAAAGAGAATGATGATGATGCATGATGTAAGACAGGAAAGAAGTTGAAATAAAAAGAATGGCAATGAATAGAAAAGAATGGATACGACTGACTTGTCAGGACCAGCCTATTAGGCGACGACATAGATGTATGGGATATTTATGGTATTATACAGTATAGTACAGTATAGTATAGAATAGTATAATATAGTACAGTACAGAATATTTTATTGTAGTTTAGTATGATAAGGTAATAACCATGTAAAGATATTAATGATGTTCATGTATAGTAAAGCACAAATTGGTATGGTATTTTGTATTTAGGGGCCACATATTGCACAGGTTACATTGGCAGCTTGGGAATGTGGATCACTAGATTTTCCAGAACCACCGTATCCAGACGAGTAAGTAAAAGTTTAAGTGACATTTTATCACTTGTGTATCTGATGGTCGTCTTGGTAGTAAAACACATCGCAAAACACAAAACCAAGAAAAAGAAATTTATTAATTCATTAACATGCCCCGTTAGTCGTAGCTAAATTCTGATTATATTCCTGAAGAGGAACTTATGGAAAACGCACGGTTGCTATTAAAACCCAAATTGGATTTTTCGTCACTGGAGATTAACAGAGCAGGTTTGCAGAAGTGGCACTTGGTTTTGTGTAATTGAAGAAAAATCTAGAACAGCTTGAAGTCTTGGATAAAAGTTGATTTGATTTTGTAGCAATGCAGTGTGCACTACAATTCAGTAGTCTGCGATAAGAATAATTTACTTTCAAGAAGTAATTAAAGAAAAGCTCATTTGACAGGACTATCGCATTCAGGAAGTTTTTATTTTCTGGTATTTTATTATGCCATAACCTTTACGGGTCTCTGAGCGAATCTAGGCTAATTGGAGAGGAAATATAGGACCTTCATACAGCCATTCCTTATACTTTAATAATTTATTGTACCCTACTGTACAATTTGTACCAAGATCATTGGGGTCTCCTAGATGCCCTGGAGCCCTTATTTGAGCTCTAAAAATACAAAAAGCGTGTATTGCCAATGACATTGGAATAAACAGAAACATTATTACAAGATTAGAAAATTGATGTAAAGGATATTTTTAAATTCGTCCCCTTGCATTTAATTTAATGCTGGAGCACACTGCAACCAACTATACATGTAATTTGTGAAATTACTGAGGTGTAAAAATAATATGTTGCGATCTGCTCTTTACTGTAGATTTAAAAGAATAAAGTGGCAGAGAAATGTGGTTTAAGTGGTATTGAACTGGCAGACGAATGAGTTTTATTTATGTTGGTTTGAAGAACATCGGGGGTTTTTTTCACAAAAAACACCGACGATGATTATCTCTGTTTGTCTTTGTATCATACAGAAAACTTAGACCGTAAATTTTTTCAGAGGAGAAAATATGGAGCTAGATTGACAGCTTGACATTTTGCCAATTTACAACAGAAATTGGAAGGGGAAACAATTGCAATAACTTCCACATAATTTTTCCCAGATTAATCGGGGTTTTTTTCGTACAAATAGCGACATGTTAAATGCCATTGTAATTTGAACAAGCAATGTTTATTGATTTCACAGTGTATTTTTCTGACAAATACAAAATACAATTGAAGTGGCCATTTCTTCTAAAGTTATAATTGTTTAAAGATGCCTGTTTTCGTATATGCACAGTAAATGGACAGATAATCGAATTGTAAATTGTGATACAACTTTTAATGCCTAATCAGAAAGGTTTTAATACTTTGCGTCATGTCAAGGTCACTTATTCCCAGGATCTCAGTTGACACCAAGGTGTCATCTTTGAAATTGCTTGCTGATACCATTGAATATGTATTTTGTATATTTTCTGCCGTAATATCAGATTTTTATGAGATTTTGTAATGTGTGGTGCACACAAAAGTTTAATTTGGTTATTTTTATGTCGTTTGGGGGCGAGGTTTAATAGCAATTTTTAATTTTTCTATTTTATTTTAATTTTTTGATTCCAGAATTGTTTGCCCGCTTGATAATCATCAGTCTCAAGTGAATATGTGGACCATTATGAGCAAAGTTCGTTTAGAGGCCGTCATGTGGGTATGTTAATGACAAAATTGAGTTCGGGTTTCTTATTAAAATTCAACATGCTTATAGGCATTTGTTGCAGGAATTTAGGCTGGTGACTGATGTTGATGGGTGTATCCTCCTGCTCAGGTGCCATGTCCTTCAAGAACGTCGGCGGTCATGCTTCTCCACAGAGACCTGTCCTTTTTGGACAGTGTTTTGTGTATTTGCATGATTGTGCTTGGCAGGTTACAGTGGTGGCTTGCCATCGCCTTCCACTGATGGTTGGCCACAAATACTGAGTCTGATTAGTGCAGTCAGCATACCACGATCCTTATGCAGGTTGTGTCTTCGTTACCGTTGGTCTGTGAAGGACTCATTAGCCAACTCTACCACCTCCTGTCTTCATGCGTGCACAAATCACCAACAACAAGTTGTTAGCTACCCTCATGTCGTTTAGCCCGCTAGGTGAAGCTGTGTACCGGTGTGTAGCCGCTACCATGCACAAACAGCTAATTGGAGCCAGACATGAGAACTAGGTGCTTTCATGGTGACCACCCGTAGGTCAGCTGATGGTTGCCACTGGCTGGTACTCCATCCGAACACCCCATACACCCCGATGGGTGTATGTATAATAAAAGACAAGTTCAAGTAAAGCTAAAAAAGGTTTTACTTGCTTCCCAGACTGGCTCTTTCAGAGTACACTGTTGTTTTTGTTCTTTATAATCTTCTTGTTGTTCATATTCTTTCCCGACGTTTTAGACCGCTTTGAAATTTTATATTTCATTGACAAAAAAAGTAGTTTGATTTCTGATTTTCATTACCCCAGCTCAGCTTTGTATTCCGGTGCAGAAACTATATTTTTCTTTTCCCCTTCAAAACCCATTTGTGTAACGGTATAGAAAAATGTATACTCTACCCCTGCTATCAAAACCTTTAAATATTGCACAGCTTTTTAAGACCCATACCCCGTTTTGCAGATAATAAAGGTGAACACGGCTTTTTTTCGGCCCAATACTTGTATCTTCTTTTGCACTCTAATAATTCCGTATGCCTGCAATTATTAACTGGCCCATATCAATACATTTTGGCATTGTTTGTGTTTCAAATAACATTACTGAAAGAAAACACTGAAATTTTAAAACGTCTGTAAGAAAAGCTATTTTTAGTACATTAAATTTCAAGTGACTGCGGAAGATTTGCAGTGTGAAATGTGTACAGGAGTAAGTGTTCCTTCAAAAGATGCTTAATTGTTCATTTTTAATAATCCACTTTGGTTTTCTGGGTGGGTTGTGTTTCCCGAAAATAATGGTAAGAGCCCACTTTGTGAACTCATTTTTGTATCATGCTGGACAATTATGGACATTAGTTACAAAAGAAAACGGGAGAAACAACGGAAAAAAACTTGAATATCTCAAAGGCAAGTAGAAAAATTAAAAATATTTTTTTAATTTAACCCAAAGTAGCGTGGAATAAAATTAGCTCCATAAATTTAGATTGAAAGATTTAGAGTATGATCAGACTATTATCATCGTCATATTTCCTTATGTTCCATATTTATACAATTGCTAGCCGGGTCACCCCAGTGACTTAAGGCGAGAAAAGGTTTTAGAGTAAGACACACATGGCATTTAGGTACAATTATTATTATTATTATTACTATTGAGTGTCGGAGCATTACAAGTCCACAAAGAACTCAGGGGTAGAAACCCCAGCAAACCCATCCGACTCCCAGCCCAATAAGGGTAAGCTGGGTGCATGCATCACACCTAAGTGTGTGTGATAAAGTGATGTTAATAAAAATACAACACATGGTCTTCCAGGTGGGGCCTGGTTAGGTTTCTCAGTTTAGGTGACCCATTCTGCTTAAAATGGTCTCCGTAGCGAGGTTTCACCCAAGACCCCAGGACTAAGTAACAAGTGAAAACTCGGTACTCAGCCCATTAGAACTTAAGATCCACGCCCACGACACCTAGATATGATGCTCCCCCGCTACTCCCTCCCGTTACACAGAAATTCGTGGTGTCAACCCTTTCGGGACATGCACAACTGGTTAAGGTCATGCAACTGACTGGCAAGTCTGCGTTTTGAGGGGGAGTGTTTGATCTAGACCATTCATAATTACTAGGCAAAACTAGTTCGCGTACCCCCACCAATCAATAAAGATCAGAGGTCATACGTCTTACGACGCTACGCCACTTGCTGACAATAATAGTGCCTGGTGTAATTATCAAGGTAGTTTGACTACACAGGGCAGGGGGGTCAATGTCCCTTTCCAGCAGTACTGGGCAGTACTCAGTTAAGTCTGGCAATTAAGGCAAGTTCACCTTTTCCCACTGTTTCCGCCAGGTTTACCCAGCTTAACTGGGGCAGAGACGCTGCTCCCTGAGGAATTGCCAGGCGACCTGTTGGTCTGGGCACTTAACGTCTATCCGCTTATTATTATTATTATTATTATTATTATTACTATTATTATTATTATTATTATTATTATTATCATTATCATCATCATCATCATTATTATTATTACTATTATTATTATCATAATCATTATTATTATTATTATTATTATTATTATTATTGTAAGATAAGAAGGTTTTTTATCATTTGATATGGTAAAAGAGTTCTGTTGAAGTCAAACTAACCCCAGGGCGAAATCAGGTAATAGCTTTGTAGCCAATATAGGAAACCAAACTGCTACACCCAGAGCCAAAGACCTATGTGCTTCTTTGGTAAAAAATATACGCTGAAGTACATTTTTAAATATATTGAATGGTATGTGACCCAAGCTTTCACGCCCCACACAATTTTATTCTGAAAATATTTGTATTGCTTTATTTTCAATAAGGCTTGTCCATATCTTTTTTTCGTTTGTTACTAGGGAGCAGGAACTGCAATTGGGGAACTACCACCGTATTTTATGGCCAGGGCAGGTAAGGTTGATCTAATGCCATATTAGAATCTAGAACGTTTTTTGAGCTATTTTTATAAAAAGTATTTACACTGGTTATCAAACCTGTAGTGTTTTTTTTGTTTTGAAACGAATAGCTGTTTCATGTACTGAAAAACTCAAAATAGTTCGCCTGTCTGTTAACAACACATGACATGAAATCAAATCATGGCATCTTGGCGTTTTGTAATAAAACGTTTTTCATTAACAGAGAGAAATCAGGGCAGCCTTTATAGACACATAAAATAGTTAACCATGTGTATTGCGAAATATATACTTTTCACCCATTGTAAAGCCACGTAGTTTTTTAATTTAGTTTACTTTGTGCATCAGCAGTCCTCACTATGTCTTCTCCCAACATCAGGGATGCCACTGACAACAGTAATTAAACACGATTTTTAGACCACCTACCAGTTGCCGTTGAAAGCGGTCTCGAATAATCTGACTATTATATATATATATATATATATATATATATATATATATATATATATATACATCAAGCAGCAGCAGTTTTGCTCATCCTGCACAACACTTATGAATTCGTTGGGCCCACTTCTGGAAAAAAGAAACATACATGTCTCCTTTGTCTCTGTTTGACCAGACGTTCCGTATTGTTATGAGACTTGGCCGCTCGAATAGAAGGAGCTATCCCAGCTCAGTCTTCTCGAGAAGGGCTGCTTTTTATGATCTTCGCATAAAGTACAGAAACAGAGTCAGAACCAAGTTAGCATGTTTTTGGTTTTCATGGTGTGATTGGTTGATTTCTTGTAATTTCGTTTNAGTTTTTTAATTTAGTTGACGCTGTGCATCAGCAGTCCTCACTATGTCTCTCCCAACATCAGTGATGCCACTGACAACAGTAAATAAACACGATTTTTAGACCACCTACCAGTTGCCGTTGAAAGCGGTCTCGAATAATCTGACTATATATATATATATATATATATATATATATATATATATATATATATATATACATCAAGCAGCAGCAGTTTTGCTCATCCTGCACAACACTTATGAATTCGTTGGGCCCACTTCTGGAAAAAAGAAACATACATGTCTCCTTTGTCTCTGTTTGACCAGACGTTCCGTATTGTTATGAGACTTGGCCGCTCGAATAGAAGGAGCTATCCCAGCTCAGTCTTCTCGAGAAGGGCTGCTTTTTATGATCTTCGCATAAAGTACAGAAACAGAGTCAGAACCAAGTTAGCATGTTTTTGGTTTTCATGGTGTGATTGGTTGATTTCTTGTAATTTCGTTTGGCTATATCCTCAACTTTAAACTGATATTGTTGTAGCAGTGAAAATTTGCGCGAAGAACTGAACGTTTAACTAAATGTTGTTTTTTTCCCTAAACGTGTAGCACGTCTTTCTGGTACCGAGGCCGATGATGAAGACATTGAAAAGCTTGAGGAATTAATTTCCTCGGAAAGCAAGGTATTGTTGTGTGGTAATACTCTAGTTACACATTGTGAGGGGTCTGAAGCTACTCCCACGTAGTCAGTAAGTTAAGCTCAGATGAGCAACAGGGTAGTTTATTGAGCTAACAAAGGCGCTTAATGAGAGTCAATACAAATATAGCACAGCTGTTGTATTTTGATTTTACTTTTCACTTCAGGTATTCATGTTTGGACTGGCAGTATCGTTTTATCATAGTAAATGAAACTTTTCAACCGTTTTTTATTTCATTTTCTATTGGTTTTCAGGTAGACCTCAGTTATTTTTGCTGTTACGTCGTAATTGTGACCAGGTCTTAGTCAATGTTGACAAAATGTATCAGCCGGCCTGAACCATTACTAAATTATTATTTCCTAATTAAATCAAAGTGGAACTTTAATCAGTTGGGTGCTGTTCTCCTATTAAATACGACGGATGTAGTTGGTTCCAGGCAACCTAATATACTAGTCTTCTTATTTTTAGCTTTCGCCATATTGTGTGGTAACCATTTCCAGCTTGTGGTATGCCGTGGATCACCCGCTGCTTCCGTGACGAAAAATTTATCAGTTGTGCTTGGTACAACTAAAGTTTTAGGTTCTTTAAGTAGTGACCAATTCATATTGTTTACCGTGGAGTAATCCATTACAGTATCAAATGTTGCTCTCCATCTTGTTGAGATTCTTTGTTCTATCATCTTTAAGTGTTGTAATTCTGATACCCTTTACCACTGGCGTTTAGGAATGGGTAGTAAGGATAGAGCCGAGAACACGGGATCATAGTGGTATTTGGGGTATTTGGTGGTTTTGCTACTTTTTCTGGTGTAAATTAACTACTCACAGCGCAGTGCGTATCAGTGGTGACAGCAGTTTCCCAGTTCGTTTTTTTTTGTTGCTGGAGCTGAAGTGAATGACAAATTGTTTTTACTAGTGCTATCGCTTTCTTGCTGCTGTTGAGAATATATATATATATGCTTTAAAAGCCGGCTGCAATTGTTTCTGGAGACCTAACCAAGTCAAGAGATCCTCTGGAAGCTTTAATTTCTGGCATAATACAATCAGCATTTTTAGTAACTTGGATACTGCTGCCCATTATTTTCCTCTATCACTGACGATATCTGGATCATACATTCTGTTTGCAATTTTTTTTAAATAGGTGAAAAACGGTGTGCACTGAGCAGAGTGTATTTGGCCATCGTTACCACATGATATACCATCTGAGCTATTATCACTACCCGTCCAAATGGGTCATTTTGCAACCTTATCTTTCTGTTTCACATTTTCCCTTTCACATTTCACCTTTCACATTTCACCTTTATTCCTTTACACATCTACGACTCGAATGATCTTCACCTATATTATTTTTACAGTTTTACTTTTGATTAAATTGCTTCGTAGGTCTTTAAGAGACACCATTTGTATTATATTCATTTCTTATACCAACATTTTGAGGCAGGGTAAGGGCCGTCAAAAAAACAAGCCATACGCTTGAACCTACCGGCTACCACCTCCGTATTGCTATGAATAGTAATCTTTGGCGTTTGGAGGCAATAACTTAAAAGTCGAGTTCGTTCTAAGTAAATATTTAGGCTTAACTGTGGCCAGAAATACCGTAAAACGATTAATTTTGGTCTTAAGTGGGAAACCTGCTAGAATCATATTCCCATATGCTAATACCTTAACGTTAAGAAATTGAGAATGAGTAGAATGGTCTTTACTTAGTACTCTTTATTAATTATTTGCTAGGAAAACAGAATGTCACAAAGTAGGAAAGTAAACCAGATTAAATCAATCAATCGGTTCTAGGGAGCTTGAGGCATTTAAAAAGCACACGTTCCTTATTAGTGCCAATATTGGTATTGCATTTGCCAGCCCAGTAATATCAGTGAATGGTTAATGGCTTCCTACTTCCTGGAATTGCCTGTGGTGCATAAAAGCAGTTGGATGTAGCTAAAAAGTCCGCAGAATACGAGTCCGGTAACACCCGGATATGATTTTTCCTTACTTGGACATCAAAAATAAATGTTTATCCAACCACCCAAGGGTGGATCCAAAAGAAGTTGGGTTTTTTATAATAGTCTTGTTTTTACATCATGATGGTGTGTGCAGTAAGTTCCAAGTTCAATGCCAGATTTAATGTCTCACTGACTCTTTATGGCCTCCCAATGGATGTATTGAATGGAGCAGTTTGGCTAGAGCCTAATGAACACGGTGATTGCTATTCCTCATGAGCTCTAGTAGGGTAGCATCGTTAACTTCAGGCTTGATGTTTGCCAGGTTTGGACTTGCAGTTTCGTTGCTTTAGTATATTCGTAGGCATTTCTTTATCTGAGAGGACCCTTTGAGCCGTAGAATAAAAAGGGTTATACCACAAGATTGACTAATTAGGGTTGACTGAAAGTAGTTTTTATCATTTTGAGATAATGACCCTTGCACATGGTGTTGGTAGCTGTGGTAAATGGTTAAGTAGTTTTGAACTGTAGACACTTGCATTCATTTGCCTGTTTGGGTAAGTTGCATTTCTGTGGTGATGTTTGGTCGCCGTAATACTTCTTGGTGGAACCTTTTAATATTTTATTCGTGGACGTAAAATCAGGACTCATCACATCATAGAGGAATTTTTTGAATTTTGAGTTTATTCTCATGACGTTGCAGCTACAGTAGCTATGGAAATAAGTAGTTGGGTTTTTTTGTAGATTGTTTTTTATTTACTAATCAAGATCGCTTCATCGTAAGTGCATAGCGTGGTAAAATTGTGTTATTTTTAGTTAGTAATTTTCTATTTGGATGATCAAAATGATAAAAAATATAGCACTGGTATTACTCTACCTTATAAATGCTGAAAGTATAGTAGTGGGTGTCGCAAGATGTTAAGCCATGTTGTTTTGACAAATCATTGGTGACAGTGTTAGGAAAGAGTATTAGTCAACCCATAAATTCAGTTTTGAAATCGAGAAGTGGAATATATTTTCTCCGCTTGTGGCTGTGGTGCATGAAGTTGTTAATTTTGGCTTGAAACAACATAATATTAGGGATAAGAAATTTTGTAGTTTTATTTTGTTAACAACAGTGAAGTATCTTAATGAATAAATACCACAAGAGAAAAAAAAAGACCAAAAATGCAATGATAGAAAAAGTACTTTTTCGTGTTTTCTTTTTTGTATTTCTTTTTTTTTTTTCGTTCTAGGACCTTTTCACTCGAGCTAAAAGATTTGTACCACAGTTAGTTGAACGTGTCGGTTTCTTTGGGATTCTGGCTTGCGCATCTGTAAGATTTTATTCTTTATTTTATGTGAAGAGCAGTATGTTTGGTAAAGGCCTCCTTCAGATTTGGCCTTATTTTTATGGTTTACTGTAATGTTTAAAAGTACTTTAATATCGACCCATTATATTTCATTTCCACAAAGCAAAAATGTTATCACTCAATATTTACTGTTAATATCTGCGTAGATTTTGGAGAATGTTAACAGTATGTAAATGACTTCTACACATTGATTGTGTGCTGCAAATATTAAATGACAAAAATTGAATTGCATTGAAGAGTTCTTAAAGTGCTTTAGCATAAAAAGTTAAAAGCAGCTAAAAAAGTATTCATTGCTGTCATCTTTATTATCGTCGTCATCATCATCATCATTATCATCATCATCATCATCGTCATCATTATAATCGTCATCATCATCATCATCATCATCATCATCATCATTGTCATCATCATCATCATCATTGTCATCATTGCTGTTTTGTGAAATACCCATTGCAATTGCACTTTTTGAGGTAAAACTGAAGATTGGTGGTTGCCAGGCATTATGATTAAAGATTCTTTAAGCATTTGAGATCCTAATACCTCAAAATGCTGCGGATTCTACTAGCATCTCCATTTATGGATCCATCACCTCAGGACATCAGGAGGAAATACACCCATCGTCTCGGCGCCTGCTCCTCTACAGTAATGGCTGTGGAGGTGACCCTCCGATACTGGCAGTGTCGTTCGGCTTCATTGCTTT
>RDPX01000232.1:1239658-1300068 GCA_003991215.1 Morbakka virulenta | reverse complement strand
TTATTATCTGCGTAGATTTTGGAGAATGTTAACATTATGTAAATGACGTCTACACATTGATTGTGTGCTGCAAATATTAAATGACAAAAATTGAATTGCATTGAAGAGTTCTTAAAGTGCTTTAGCATAAAAAGTTAAAAGCAGCTAAAAAAGTATTCATTGCTGTCATCTTTATTATCGTCGTCATCATCATCATCATTATCATCATTATCATCATCATCATCATCGTCATCATTATAATCGTCATCATCATCATCATTGTCATCATCATCATTGTCATCATTGCTGTTTTGTGAAATACCCATTGCAATTGCACTTTTTGAGGTAAAACTGAAGATTGGTGGTTGCCAGGCATTATGATTAAAGATTCTTTAAGCATTTGAGATCCTAATACCTCAAAATGCTGCGGATTCTACTAGCATCTCCATTTATGGATCCATCACCTCAGGACATCAGGAGGAAATACACCCATCGTCTCGGCGCCTGCTCCTCTACAGTAATGGATGTGGAGGTGCCCCTCCGATAATGGAGGTGTTGTTCGGCTTTATTGCTGTAGTAGAAAATTTCAGATCTTCCACATATCTGTCTCCATGCCATCACATCAGGTCCTCGCGTTTCATCCATACCTAGAAGCTTGCCTTCTCTACTGTCTCTTGTAATCTGTTGATTGTTTTCTTAGCTCCATTGGAGGAAAGCAAAACGTATGTAGCACATCATACAACCCACGCTCAATGTAGCCACGGGCACCAATTGCCAGATGACAAAACTCCATCTTCCACCCTCTCGCCGCGCACTCCTCGATCAATGACGCATGACCTTCTCTCTTTTCTGTAGAACTTTCCTTTCTTTAAAGCGGGTGTAATTGCAATCTCAACTTTAATAGTAATTACGAGAAGGTTATTTTTTCCGTAAACCTCAAAAGTGTTTTTTCGGGGTTTTTTTGTTCTAAAGATAACTTACATGTTGTTTTACGGCATAAAACGTGGAGGGTTTTTAACAGCACATAAATGCATTAGAAAATGATGTCATGAAAAGTTATGAGTTAAACATTTTGAAGGTCTATCTTTCATTGCAGAATCCGCTAGATTATGAAGTTAAGGGTAGTTGTCAATAAAAATTTCAGTATAGTAGTAATTGAATAGTTGTCAATTCAATTGATAGAGATGAAGTTGAGTTATTGGAGTTTGTTACAATGATTTTCGGCGTCAAGCTTACTAATTATCTTACAGGATGTACTCTCATCCAGTTTTGCTTAATTTAATGGGGTAAATGAATGCGATGACAGAAATTTAAAGAGTAAGTAAAGGACAGGATATGTTAGTTATGAATAATGTATTTATTTATATTTATACAAGAAATTCATGCGAAAGAGAAAATTCAGATTTTCATAGCATTTTAGAGATTAATGGAAATCGGTTTGCTCATGTAGTGGAGCCTCTATATATTGTAATAGTTGTCTTTCACGGTTGCAGAGCTTCTGAATTATAAGAAACATTAATGTTTACTGATAAGGTATTCTAAATAATACGAGTTCATTCAGACTGGTCTGAATGAACAACTGTTTTCTGNTGCGATGACAGAAATTTAAAGAGTAAGTAAAGGACAGGATATGTTAGTTATGAATAATGTATTTATTTATATTTATACAAGAAATTCATGCGAAAGAGAAAATTCAGATTTTCATAGCATTTTAGAGATTAATGGAAATCGGTTTGCTCATGTAGTGGAGCCTCTATATATTGTAATAGTTGTCTTTCACGGTTGCAGAGCTTCTGAATTATAAGAAACATTAATGTTTACTGATAAGGTATTCTAAATAATACGAGTTCATTCAGACTGGTCTGAATGAACAACTGTTTTCTGCCCTGCAGAAAACAGTTGGTCAACTGTTTTCTGCAGGGCAACTTAACATATTGGCCGGTTGTATTCTGTCATATTCAAAAAGTAATGACACCCAACCTACAATACAAGAAGTCAGAGAAAACAAAAAGTGTTTTTAATATTAGCAGTATCAGAGTGCCGTTTCTCATTAACTGTGTCCCGTTGAATTGTGTTTTAGATACCAAATCCACTATTCGACTTGGCCGGCATTACTTGTGGGCACTGTTTGGTGCCATTTTGGACTTTCTTTGGTGCAACACTCATAGGAAAAGCAATCATTAAAATGCATATACAGGTATATTGTTATGTCAAAGAGTGTGTAAAGGTTATAAATGTACATAGTGTTTTTACATATTTTGGAACAACTATTGATAAAAATGCCCAGTATTTGAATCAGCCTTAAGCAAGTAAATTGACAGGATTGTGACATCGAATTGTTGGTGTAAAGACAAGTAAAAAAGGATCTATTTTAAACTAGTAAAACATATTTTGAAATGTTATTGCAGCCTTTCTCCACATAACCATAACATGTTTGGTTTTTAGGAAGGGTTGTCTTAATCTAACATGAACATTCATCATCAGACATGATGTAGTTTACAATATTTTCTTTTGGACGTACCTGGTTAAGTATAGCTTTCGCATTGTATGGTGAACCCAGTCGTGAAAGTTTTTTATCTAGGAATGTGTTTTTTTTTCGTTATTGTTAAAAAATGCAATGTTATTACGAAATTTGTACTTCCTTGTTATTAAGAGTAATGTTAACATTATTGTGTGTATTTCATGAAAAGCTCATGCTACAGCTTTAGAAGCTTTTAACGGCGAGTCTTGAAACAATGCGTGAAAGCGAATGCTGAGACACGTAGAGAGGAGGTTTGGTGATAGTAACTTTCCACTGATTGTTGCCTCGTTGTATTTGTTAGGGTTAGAGATTTCTGTTACCACTCATCATTACCAATACGTGTGCAGCAGCAAATTAGCTATTTAGGTTCATATTGGGTACATATATGTTTGATGACCATTGAGGATTTCTACTAACACTTGCCACATATTAACAACACAAAACAATTATTTGGCCCTAATTTAGTATGGTTCGTATGCTGGAGTTTATTGAAAACCAAATGAAGTTATTCACTCGTGTTTAAGTTGAATTTTTGCCGAGATCACATTGACTGAGGCCAAGTTGTTGGAGCAGTGTAAGCGGATAATGACTACATGTGATAAGACAAAATTTTTAATTTTCACTTTAAAAGTGAAAAAAGCCTTAAGCTTAGCCGTAACAATTTTGCTTTAAAAGGGGATGCAGAGAGAATGCCCAACCCAGCTGAAATTTCCTTTCACTTTCATATTTTGTTATTAACTGTGCCTTTATTGCACTTGAAAGTTGTGAAAACACCCATACCATTTTCCATCTCGGTTATTATTCAGTTATGATTTTATGTAACACCTATGATTTTATGTAACACCTATGATTTTATGTAAAACGGGTGAAAGACTGAAATTTGCTAACACTGAATAAGTTGCACTCTATTGACGGAAGAGCTTTATCATGTGATTCGTGAGCTTTTTCTGAGTACAGGAAAAGGTTACGACTCAAGACACGATGGAGCTCTTACGTCTATGGGTTCCCCTGAGTCCATAAAGTTCAGAATTTTCATTAATGCACTCTGTGCCGATATGCCGGTAATGAAGGGTTTCCATGGTATCATATAAATTTATTTATGATTTTACTGTAAAGAGAAACCTGTTAATGCTATTAACTCGTCATTTCATTGCCTCTTCATTTCGTAGCAAACCTTTGTCATTCTGTGCTTCAGTAAAACATATGTTCAGTTCGTACTTCAGATGTTAGGGTAAGAAAAGTACAGTGTTTGTTATGTGCTTTTTCTTCTTATTGCTGTTGTTTTTAACGCTTACCAAACAATGCAGATGTATATTAAGTGAGACGAGATAAATAACAACACAACATGAAACAGTTGCATTTATACACGAACATCCAGTGGACGCATAAACCCGGTACTTAGGAAGACCATTTCTGTTAGTATTTCACAGAAGGAATTTATTATACAATAGTAAATTTCCGGGGTTTGTCTAATGATTCCATCATTTCGGATTGATATGAAGATATTTTCCTAGAAATAGCCATTCGAGTAACCGTCAAAATCACAGCGAGGTTGTTTCAGTTAGTGATCTGCCTAGTTTTGTGTGAATATTTTTTTTCAAAAATGCTGCATGGATGATACCTCTATTTTGAACTTCATGATGTGCAATATAACAAATATTTTTTGAAATTCATCCTCAGGTTACACGCCTGGGGTATCTGTAGTACGTCAAAAGCTTGCAGAATCAGAAATCTTTTAAAAAAATGAACAGGCCTTAATTTTCAAAAAATCATTTGCCGTTTTTCTGGATTTTTGGACACGTTCGATGCACACTCTTGAATTTGCAATAAAAGTAGCATTCATTAGTAAATATCAGAGAAGTGCCTTTTATGGTGGTATTAATCTACCAAGTTAAAAAATAGCAAGCAGTGTAAAGAACAGTCAAAAAGAGATTTGTGGAATACATTGTGAAGAAATTAGAATACATGTTATTTATTTCATGTTAGCATCGTATCCGTAATTTTTGAAACCTAGGAACCAAAGCTGCAGTAACCGCAGATTGTGAAACACCAGATGTGTTAAGGGTCTCATGATATTGTTTGTTTAATGTGACATGGGATGGCATGACATATTAGGGTTGCCCGATCAGCTATATTTTCGTGTTGAAGTACGTCATATTATGAGAAAGCGACCATCATGCAGAAAGGAAAAGCCTGAAGAAATTTAGTTTTCATCTCGGTAAAAAAAATATTGTTTTGCTACTTTAATATTAATATGGCCACATATATATATATAAACAAAAGTAATATGAATGTGTTTATTACTTAAACAGATTGGCTTTCGTGTCGTCAGGTTTTGTTTGTTCAAAGTTCAAGACTAAGGCGCAAAATTGTTTTGTTTCAATGTCGTAAGAAGTGTTAACCTTTGATGCAGTGACTGAATAATTACGCAGTCACAAGGAAAGGCCTATAGTCCTGGCTGTATTTTGTTTATTTTACTTTTCATTTCTTTGTTGAAGCATGGAGTTTACTTATTTAACTGTTGCCACCTATCACACACAGTTGAAAGCATCATTTACTTGCTTCACTATTTTTATACAGCGCACACCTGTCTGTTGTTTATGGTAGCGGAGTGATAAAACATCACCCATATGAGAGAGTGGCGCGTTTTTGGCACCAACATATTTTATGAAGTATAACACCAATTTTTTTGGTTGTAATTTGCAGACTGTTGGGGTTTTAAATGTTTCAGGAGATGAGTTGAAAGACGGAAAAAACCCCAACTAACTAACCACCCAATCAATCAATCAATCAATCAATCAATCAATCAGTCAATCTCATTTTAAAAAATCAATCAATCAATCAAAAAAATCAGCAGACGCGTAGAAAAAAAATCCAATTTCATGTAGTACTTGATATGAAAGTGGCTTCTATTCTTGCTAAAAAATAATACCGTAAAAAGCGCAACACATTTTTTCAAAGTTTCAATTATTCGCCAACATTTTTTACAGTTGACATGGCTTTTGTCACTTTTGAAATAAAATGTTATTTGTTCATTCTGCACTTCCCCAAAGTTGATTTCGAAATTTGGGGAAAGCAGTGACGTATTTCGTTGCGGCCCATATTTTTGAAGCAGTTGGTGTTTTAAAAATTACCACGAAATATCGTTTTTCATATATGATACTATAGGTTTTCAGGTGTTTATTCTGCGCCCCGCCCACTTAAAAACTAGGAAATTCGAAAGTCGGCCTGCACCTAGATTTACGCTAATATCGTTTATCATACTCAAGAAGTGTTCGGAAAGTTAAAATGTGAACAAATGTAACTAAATCAAAATATTAAGATGAAAACACTTGGAACGGAAATATTAAAATGTATCAACATGAGTTTTATGCAGACTGTTTGCAAATGATTTGAGATTGAATAACGTAACTCCATATCTCCTACGTTTGTATATGCATTTATTTCAGTTTGCAAGGGAGAGATAACCAGCTAATTTAATTGTAATATTGACCGGTAGTCTGAAGAATGTATCAAGTTCGGATAGTCAAATGGAGATATTTTTGCCACAAGGGGTAGTTCGTTTCTTTTTATAACAAAGTGGTAATTGCTGAAAGGGAATTTGATACATTTTTACTAAAATCCGTAACAAATTGGAATAATCCATCCACCCATGGCCTGTGCCACATCACTGTATTCAATAAAGCTCACCTTTTGAAAACTGGAGTTTAATGTTTCCCATGCTTCACAGGGCTTTTAGTTCCAATTGACAATAATAACCTTTTCATATTTTGTTTTACTTTATACAGAAAAATCCCTTTTATAGGCAAGCACATTTTAACTCCTTTTGAGAGAGCTGTCCAAGTACAAATTCAAAAGTTACATCGCGACCCAAGCAAAGGACCACCCGTATCGGTAAGAAAACCTTTTGGTTATTTAGATTTGTGTACTTTTTTGTATAAAATTACATGGGTTTCTAATTTATCCTTTAAAAATCTCTATTCAGTTTTTGCGCATGTGTTACATAGAGAGCATTATAATAACTAGTACTTATGTGCTTCCAAGACGCAGCTACCATGCACTAATGTTTCATTAAAAATACAAAAAAATTCATTTTTATATCTTTTTAGGGAACAAATATACTTGGATGGATTTTTGAAAAGTTGGTAACAATAATGATCGTTTATTTTCTACTGTCCATTGTCAACTCTTTGGCACAGTCTTACTGTAAAAGGCTAGATGAAAGAAAACGACAGGTGACCAGTATTAAAGAAGATAAGAACGCATGAATAAATTACCGTTACCTAGTATACTTTATATTCTCCGTAGGATAAATTTTTCATGTTACGTATTACCAGCAAAAAATCTTTGTCGCTTTTGACAACTGGTTTTTTCGCATTGTTTAAAGTTGATGACCGACTAATTTCAAGACGCCATATGTTCTTGTTTGACACGCTGTTTTCGTCTGTGAGTTGTGAGGTGCTTTGTGTGCTTTAAATGTGATTTTATTAAGTTAAATATTCACATTGATTTGCATGGTAGGATGCTTTTAGAGTTGGTTTTAATGCCCCAGGATAGAGTACCATATGGGTTATGAAGAGTTTTGCAATCAAAATGAGAGCTTGTTTTACACTAGAAGTCACCGGACGCCAAATGTAGCTTTGAAAAAATAAATGAAATTCGTTGGTAAATAGTGAAGTTTTTATGACAAAACACTGAGTGCCCATTTGTAATAATATCAAGCAGAAAGACGAATAAACGAAGATTGATATCCAAATTGTATTTTTATTAAGCTCTGTTGCAACCTTACATAAACTATAAGAAATTTTAAGACTTCGATGTGTGCCCCATAATTTCGCAGAAAAATTGCTTTTCCAATTAAAAAATATTGAACATGAAATAATGTCACTGCAAAAAAATTTAATAAACCGCCTTTGTTTACGAAGAAAATAAAATAGCGTTATGTAAGGAAAAACACTTGGTGAAATGTCGGAGTTCTGAAATTAACACAGGTTTAGTCATGAATAGCCATTGTGGCAACGTTATGATATCAGTAAGGTGGTATTTCGGCTATTTTTCTTTAGAAAATTTTGCTTTAGATTTACTAGAGTGGATTTGTTTCTGATGAGAGGCACTGAAAATTGCTTGTTATTGTTTGTATGGTACCTACCGACTGGCCATTTTCTAATCCAATTAAAAGAAAAAACTTAGAAAACCATTACTGAGAAGAAATTCCTTTTTTGAAAAGGGTTATATGCTTGGATTTGCTGCGTTCCATTTATTCCAAAATGACTCGTTCATTTGCCACCTCTAAACACTACAAACGTAGGCCTGCACACAAATATTTCGCGGTCGTTGGCATGGATTATTTGAATTTTTGCGAACTGGTAAAAAACATATAATGGAATTAGACATTGATGAATTTGTTAAGAACATAACCCTTTGATTTGATTGATTTGGATGAAAAAGGAAGGCTGTCAGTTTGATTGAATGATGTCAGTCTGATTAAATGAACCTCTGGAGTTACCAACCCTGTCCGTTTGGTAGTGATTTTTAATGTGTTTCTCGCTATACCCTCAATGCCCTAGATTATTCGCTTGGCCAAGTACTTATAGTACCAATTCCTTACTCAATGAGATTGCGCATAAAGAAAGAAAATAGTAAATTGTATAATCATTACAATTGCTTGTGCCTGAACAATGTCAAATATGTTCACACGCATTTCTAGTTGCAGGTGTTCCAGTGTAGACAAATAGCAGGTACCATGTTAGACCTGTCTAGAATGTTCCTATTTCTCAATTACTAGCTTGCTATCTTATCAGAAGACATAATAGTAACTGGTCAACATGACACAACAGCCGTTATCATGGTTTTGATCAGGTAGTCTAAAGATAACAGTGTGAAAAGAAAATGTGTAGGCCTGTGGCCCGTCTTAAAACTTGAGATTCAACAGGAAAGGTGACATGACCAGGACCTTAGGGAGCAACTGAGATATGGGGAATTGTGCAAATTTTTTGCGTGTTTTTTTTTCTTATTGAGGTCTTTTTTTCATGCTGGAATTAGTTTAAATGAGTAATGACACTGAGAAAATAGTGTCCGAAAACCTATTGCAGACATGAAATGGTGGCCATTATATCATGTGTGATTTTGCCGATGGCATATGGTTCTTTCAGTGGGTACCGCAAGATACTGAATACTGCAGCAATTTTGAAATCCAATATACCACGAAATATTCGTTTTGCCACTCTTTTGTTGGAAAAGGGATTTCTTTTCTATATCTTAAGCAACTAATCACTTCACTTTTTCTGTAATTTTCGTATTTATATTTTAGGTCTCATTGCGTAAATAGTTAACACAGGAAATTTGATTTGTCTTCTTGCTCGAAAACCCGCAGTGTTTGCATGTACGGTTTTCATGTGTTTTAAAAGTGTTTTTAAGTATGTTTTGAAGACAAGAAGAAAAGTAGTTCTTGATTACCATTAGACATAGAGACTCTAAAGCTTTGAAGTCGCGCCTATCTAGTTAGGAAATTAAAGATATACTCTTTACAGATTATATTAGGTATTTAAAGCAGATGAAAAGTTTGAGGCAGAAGATGTCTAAGGTCAGGCATAATCAGGAAGACGATAGCCCACGTAAACAAAGATTTAACACTTAGTAGAAGTATTAAACTGCCCGCAGTGTAATCGAGTAACATTTTCATCATAGTTTGTAGATAAATGTGGAAGGCACACTTAAAGCATCAAATTGAGGAGTCAGTAGTTTTAAGTTTAAGTGTTTAGGCATATATTTAGGTAATTTTCTTGTCCAGTCGGAGTATTGGTTACATTTAACGCAGTGGGACATGATCTAAGATATGATTTAGTAAAAATATCGTTATCGGCTTTATCTATCGTTTTTTCTCTCCTCTGGGTAGTTAAGCCCAGTTCGTTACTTCTTTGGTGTTTTGGTATATATATATATATATATATATATATATACATCAAACATATTCCACCCATTTCTGTTTGCCGGGTAACATCTATTGCTATACGAGCTCAACACTCATACTATATATATGTATGTGTGTAAGTGTGCCATATTTTGGAGGAATTACTATTGATAATGGAAAGAAAAAGGACAAAAGAAGTAATTTGTTGTTTCTTTTATCAATGTTTATCTATTAAATAACAGTCTTAAGTATTTGTTGGAGACGTGCTTATTTCTTGCATTGTCTTTTCATTGACCCTGAGAAGAAGCTCTTTTAACATAAGCACTATTCTTGTTCTTCCTTTTTAAAGGATATTTTGTAACACAAATAGCAGCCTTTGGGTTATTCCAAGATTTTATTGGTTGATCCAACCATTCCTGAACGCCATATGCCATATTTATAAAGAAATTCGGAGTAATGATAGTCATTATATAGGTTTAAATGCGTTTTCAAACCTTTTAAATTTTCTTTGCTCTTTATCCGAAAAATTCAAAATACATGTCTGAACGTTTTTTTACTGCCACTGTCGAATATACCGCGGCTATGCAGAGAAATCCTTTTTTCTATTTAAGTCCGCTTTAACACCACTCCGCTAGTTCCATTGCAAGTGGTATATTGTGAACAGGGCATTTGTCGCGAGTTTGGAACCGGACGACTTGCATGTCGATCTTGACACCACAGAAAATGGTTCATTTAAGAAACATGAATACAAGAAACATGGGGCTCAGAATGTCGAGAAGTTGAAAAACATTTCAGAAACTTAGCCAGGTTGAGAAAGACAAACAAACATGGTATTTTGAAGTATCTTGAAATGCAAGAAACTAAGTTAAATTTTGCAATACCAAAAGGAAAACAGCTATTTCACTTGCTGTTGATATGTTAATTCTTTTGAAATTTTTTAAAAGTTGATTTGTAAGGAAGTTTGTGAAGGCATATATATGTAGGCACTGAATTTCACAGAAAAACTGTATAGCATAATACGTAAGGTTAATATGTGCTGTACTGGATTAAAGTAACCCCAGATATGTTGGTGGAAAATTTAATATCAAATTTTGGCCTTTCGTGCACTCTAACTATTAACCCTCGCGGACTTTTTCTATATCCCCAGGGCGCTACTTGATATTACGCATTCATTTTTGCCACTGCCTACCTTTATCCCTCCATTCAATCTGGCCAATTAAAATCTTGATCGGGGTTCTGTTACTTTTAACCATATGCCCAGAATATTTATCCGTGGAATGAAGGCAAAAAGGCTTGTTTGCTGTTACAGTTTTGTATACGCGAGAAAGGCAAGTGAGGCCAACAAGGATTTGAATTGATTTGCAACAGACGACGCAATTATTAAATTGACGCTCGTTGATTTTGTTTTACTGAAAAGAATCTCAGCTCATATGTATCCTATACATTTTAACATTAAAATTGTAGATTCTTGTACGTATCAACGCAGTAATCTCCATTTCTCGGGTAGCCAGAACTCAGAGTTCTCTGTTTTACTTTTCAGGGTGACCGAGAGAGCCTTTAAACTTCACACTGAAATATATTTCCTTTTATATAGACTTTTAACAATATTAACTGCACTTAAATGTCTTTGAAGATGCACACTACGTCTTGCCAGAAGCAAAGCAACATCATTAGTTCTTAGGAAAATTAATGCATATTGTGAATGGGGGAAAAGTATACAAGCTGTTCTTCATGAATGGTCTAAAGCTTAGAAGAATGAGGAGCTAATAAATTTACTTGTAAGCACGGTTACACTTACAGTGGAGATATTGGGATGGAATTTGGTCTTAAAAAATGCTGTACTCTTGCTGTGAAGAGAGGTAAAAAAGTTGAGGGTAAAAACTCTGATGGTGAAGTGATGAAGAAATTTGAACAGGAAGGATATACATATCTAGAGAAAGTCAGGTTTGATGAGATCTAAGGAAATGGAATAAAAATTATAAGGGAAAATAGGAAAAGGACCAGGATAATTGTTGAATCAAAGTTGAATATTAGAAATAAAATTGCAGCCATGAATGATTGGACAGTAGCTGTCGTGAGGTACCTGGGCTGGGATTCTGGATCGGAAAGATCAAGAGCTAAAGAGTTGGGACAGTGCAGCACGAAAAATTTGACAATGAATGGGATTTTGTATCTTAAGGGTGCTGTTGACAGACTTGAAATTTTAAGACTTGATGGAGGCAGAGGATTGATAGCATAGAACACTGTGCTTGAGAAGAGGAATATAATTTATGGTTCTACGTATTGAATTTTGCGGAAATGCTTATCTAGGGGGTTTGTGCTCGAAGAACGATTGAGATAGAGGCACTATCAGTAATGAATTCAAGCGACAGAAAGGTCAGAAACGTAACTAAAGATGGACGGAGAAAAGGGCGTAGTGTCAGTTCATCAGAGAAATTGCGGAGTAGGTTGATAAGAAAAAATATGGCATTGGTTAGTCAGACGTGATCTCAGAGTTAAGACGGGCATTTTGTGCTAAACAAGAAGTGATTAGTGCAAATGACAAAAGACCACATTGATTTGAGTATAGACAATCTTTTGTAGAATGTGTTGAAAGAGAAAAGAAAGTCTCGAACACGATAAGTGAATGTGAAAAGTTAGGCCAAAAAGAATACAAGGGATGCCATGATAATGTAGCAAAGAGAATTCATTGGGGGCTCTGTAGGAAATATGCATTAAAACAAGGAAAGATGTTTTAGACAACCCAGAATGAACAACAGAGAATGACAGTACAATGCGACATTGTGATAGAGGCAACGAGGATAAGGAAAAGATAAGGAAAACAACACCTGTTTCTGTTTTTTCTCCATCTGATAGGAATATCTCTGCAAAGGTTTTTGAGAAGCTTAGCAAATTAAAGATATAGAAATTAAAGTTCAGAAAATATAGCACTTGAAAACAAAAGGCTTGCCTGTGGTAGTCGGAGCATTAAGACTAAAAAAGGGTACCCAAGATTTTCTTTTCAAGAAGTTCAAAAGATCGTTTTGAATAACACAGTTCACAATTTAAGACGAGCCTTGAATATTTAAATAAAACAGTTTTTTTAAGTATTTAGTCGCTGTTGATGTTCGTGTGGTGAATTATTTTTGTATTAATTTTTCCAAAAAAAAATTTTTTTATATATAAATTTCTGTATTACTTACGATAATGTGTATTATGCCCCCATTGATGTTCGTACGTAGTCACGTTCTATGTTGTATTCATTCTTTTATATTACTTTTACTCCTTTATCTTTCTACATGCAGTACATAACTTCACTCACCCTAGGTAACTGGAAATTACCCTGTGTTTGATTTCATAAAAGCGTATCTAAAGACTTGATATAATGATAGTATTTTGTAAAAGTACAGTCTTTTTTTAACATTTTCTTATTTAAGTAAAATTATCGGTTTCTCAGGGTCATCTGTGTTCTTTCTGGCGCTGGTCCTATACCTAGAGGTTGGACAGTACTGGCCTTGTGCAGTTAATTTGTAATGTAAATAATTGGGCTGTTAATCAAAGTCTGGCACTGAGAATAAACATGGTCATGGATAACCATATTGTAGAGGAGTGCTGCCAATTTTAACGGTATAGGTTAAACAAAACCGCCACGGTCCATAAAGTAGCATATTTCTTTAAATTTGCCGGATTTAACCTTTTGTCTGTGCACGATTCTTTTCTAAACTTTCAGTTATTTTGGGTGCCTTGTACAAAAATAATGCCTTGCACAAAATATGCTACAAATGGTCTTTGCGGAGTTGTGGACCCACTTACAAGCTTTGACGAAGAATGTTAATTACTCAAATATGTCGCTGTTGGGGCACTTCACCAACTTTTGCTATGTTTCCTTTCATCACTTCACCAATCATTTGAAGATTATTCTTGTATACATTATTCTTAAGATACCTGCATGGATAAAGGTATGAGTGAAGTCCGTTAAATGCGATTCCCACTTTATGTTATCCTGGAGCTCTTCTGAAATCGCTGTCCCAGCCAAGCCAGGAAGTAATTTGATTTTTGTAGGTGGCCCCATTTTGGTGGAACCATCCTTTATCTCGGTCCATTACCCTTCCGCCATCTGAGGCCTGTCCATGTTGTGAACTTTGTTGAAAGTAACGCTGAAACACAACCTCTGGTGCCGCTGTACCCAATAAACATTATTTTTTGTTCATGTGCTACGTTAGCAGAAAGTTCCTCTCGTCAAAGAACCAACCCTGATTCAGGAAGTTGGTATTGTCATCCATTGTGCCACAAAGCCATTCATACATGGTTAAGCGTTTTTCTTTGTTAGCCTTGGTACTTTTCTTGTTTTACGTCGACCTGGTAAGAATACAAATAAAAATCTCATTAAAGAACAAAAACTCATGAGAGATTTTCGGCTCTTTGCTACGTCTTGGAAGTGATTTCTATTGACTTTACTGACTCCTGTACATAATCGTTGTTCCTTTCTGCCCAAGCACTAACATTCTGACCACAAAAAGTGTTTCTCAGACCTTTAAAATTAAAATTTTTGCACAGTACCTTGGGCTCTAACCTCCCGGACCCAATCAAAATTCTGCTTCTTGATGGAAAACAAAAAAGAAATAAAAAAGTTTTGTGAGGTATTCTTTGGTCACTCTGTATTGTCAGTATTCTTTTCCAGTGAATATGAGATATATTTAAGTAAAAAAATTACATCATTACCCAAATCACTACCATCAAATTCAAATATGAAGATTAGTTACACAAAGGTAACTTAATCAATATAAGTAATTTCTGAGGAGTGTGCTTTTAATTATTGAATTAGTTGCTCAAGATATGGGTGTTTGCTTTACGTGCTTATATAAGTAAATACCTTATTCCAAAAGAGGAAGATAGGATAAGATTTTTAAGTGTTGGGGCAAATAAATCTGAAGTCAAAGATATTAAAGTAGGAATTGAGGTCGCATTTCTTTCATCTAACTTCACAAATCATTATAAGTCTCAAAGAGGTAATCAAAAGAATACTTAGATAGCAAGGATTAAATTAGAGCTTATATTCATTGTAAAAGCTGAGTAAATGAAAAAAATTCGGGGTGTGAATATTCATTAAGTTTGCAGTGCAGAACTCTGTGTGTGATGTAATTGTTTAGAGAAGCTTTAAGTTTCTGAATGTCTTCGTTTCTATGTTTGTCAATCGGCACTATGTAACCCTTTTACTGCACAAATAATGAAAATTTAACTAGTTTTAACAATGAAATTAAAGTGGAAAAATGATTATTGAGGAATACAAGTTTTATAGGAAATCGGAAAATGTGCAAGTAATCTGATAGGAAGGACAAAAGATCTTAATTAACAATTTTTGTGCCATGGGGTAAAAAAGTCAGCTTATAAAGTGATGTCTTGACATTTGTTTCAAAAGGACCATGTCTTGACCATCAAGGTCATGTCTGAACTTGGCATTTAAAGAAAATATGCAAAGAAAAACAAACAACAACAAAACCAGAGATCATACAATAAAGACAGTTCGCAATAGTAAAAAACCCCAACTGATTTCAACCCAGGGAGAAAGGTCAATCTTTTACTACAATAAGAATTTTAACATACACATGAGCAACTAGCTTGTCAAAGGGACTGTAATTAAAAGAGTTGATTGGTACCTTTGCAAAATAAACTTACTTCCTTTACATCCACTTCACAGAATCGAAATGTGTTAGCATAACATGTTTGCGAAAATCAAATGGAGATTTACTATCTATAAGCCATTGAAACTTATGCTGGTGAAATAATGTTTAGAAAATTCAACCGATATTATCGTAAATGGTTTCAAATTCCGACCAGTGGAAACATTTCACATCTTGAGAATTCTGAACTTTGTGGACTTAGGGGCAGCCATAGATGTAAGAGCTTTATCATGTCATACTTTTCCCATCGTCAGGCTGACGATGGGAGAAGTATCTCTCGTAGCTCAGAAAGAGTTTACAGCTCATGACATGATAAAGTTCTTACATCTATACCTTTCTCTGAGATTTCTTTATCATGTCATGAGTCGTAAGTTTTTTCTGGGCTCACAAGAAGCTTACGACTTTGGACATGCTATAGCTCGTACATCAGTTTTATTAGTAATTACACTGCTATTAATTTGTGCCCTGTGAAAAAAAGTTAATATTGATAGAAAGTATAAAATCTAAATTTAAATGTCAAATTATATAAAAATGCAAATAAAATAATGGCTGTTTGAAACTTGCAAATGTTACAATACTTATTGAAATATCTTTTACAAGTTTTTATAAGTGTTTGTTACTTTCAATTTATCGTAGTTCAATAGACAATTCGTAACAAACTTTTACACCCATTGAAATAAAGTCAGATTTACAAAGCTTTTCTTTAAGAAGAGGTAAAGAATTGTCTAGTACGACATTTACAAATGGTTTTCCGAAAGAACTTTTTCAAGATTTTCCCTGATCTTATCATTCAGATATTGTTTCACTCATTTCGTTAATTTTGCACATTTGAGAAAAGCCAGTAATTTGCTCAATTCTACTTTACAGCGATTTTACTTTGTTCTGTTTAGTCGCAGAGAGGTTTAAGTTTGCTGTACAGCTGTAAAATGGGCAATTAATACTTCTATAAGTCCTGTTATGAGACTGGCAAAATTTTACATCGTTAACTATAACAGCAAACGCAGCTTTCCAGAAGTTTTTTTGTAAACACGATCAAAACAATTGTTTTGACTTTTATCTTGTTGTTGCAAATATGGTGACAGACTAATGTTTTAACTGCAAAAGGTCTTCAGTCGTATTAAACTTATTTGTCGTTGCGAAAAGCATCGATGCAGCTTTCCAGACATTAAATTTATCATCAGATCATTGTCATTAAAAAAATTTAAATGTGTTTCAGCTTCAAATTTAAATCCTGCATAATATTATTGTGACTTTAACAAGAGAGAGAAACTACTTTGTCATCGGCAAGTTAATAACCTCTTGAGTATTTGAAACAGCTTTCGAAATCGTTAAAATCAACAAGAAAAGGTACAGGTCCCAGATAAAGCCCTATAGCACACAGAAAACTATTGAATTTAAAAAACACCGGAGTTTTCTAATCTCACATAACTCGCAACAGTTAAAAAAGAAGGCCGCCGTATACCATTTCAAAGAAATACCTCTAACTCCATGTAAATGCATTTTTTCAAGAAGTATCGAGTGTCAGTGTGTGACAAGTGCCTTACATAAGTCTATGAATAACGCTTTGATCATTTTCCTGTTGTTTCGGATATTTTCTGTCAGTAATAGGATAGAAAATTGCGCCGATCACTTTTCCCGATAGCCAAATTGAATTTTTGACAGTAAGTTATTTTTCTACAAGTAGTTCTTTAGTTGGTCTTGGACACACCTTTCCGTAATTTTCGATTTTATAGGTATTGGAAAGAAGTTTGATAAATCTTCCGATTTTCCTTGAAAAAGGGATACTATTTTTTCCATTTTCCATTTTATTGTCATCAAGTCAGCATGTAAAAATAAATTAATAGCAGAATTGAAATTTCTGCAGCAGCGTCTATTAATACACCAAGAGGAACGTGGCAATCATTTCCAGGCTTTTTACGTTGAAGTTATCGTATTTTTTTCAAGAAATATTTTGCCTACATGTATTAAAGTAACATTTTAAACAAGGTTATTTTTCATTCGTAATGGCTTATCTTAAACAAAGTCTTTTACGGGAAGTTCTACTCTTTTCAGTGAATTAGCAACAGTTGAAAATTAGGTGATTTCCTTTATCTCTTATTTCAGTATCATTTATCAACAAGAAAGACATGTTTTCTTCTTGCTTGGAAAAAAATCTTTAATAGTTTTCCAAAATCTCTTAAAATTTAGGTTATTTTGTGCCAGAAAGGTGAAGTATGCGAGACTGTGCCATATGACAAGGCTGCTCCATGTAACAAGACAGTTATTATAGTATCTCTTCCTAGCGTATTTTATTTTGATTAAATGAAAATGTCAGAAGAGATTTTAGTATTTTGGAGGCCTCTAAAGAGTTGCAAGAGTATCAACAAACATATCTGGGTCACATGGAAAGATGTGATGGACAGTAAGCGGGAAAGAAATGTATTCAAATGGAACCACCAGGACGACGTAGAAGAGGACGGCCAAAAAGCAGATGGAGCGACAGTATCAAAGAAGATCAATATTAAAGGGCATACTGGGGTGGACGCACAAGACCACACAGGTTGGAGAAGACGAATTCACTACCATAACCCTTGAAAAGGGAAAAGTTAGAAGAAGAAGAAAATGAAATCTCCTTTCAATTTGTTGTCTTTTTGTGTTTGTTAACCATACTCTTTTCCATGCAAGAACCTATGTTTTCAATGTTCAAACAAAACCTATCCATCCTTCCTTTTTCGTGATCTTGTCAATGGGTACTTTTGAGGGTTGAAGTGTTTTGAATTTATTTTTACTCGGATTGTGTCTGCTTCACTTTTGGAAAGGTCTTTTACAGCTCTTTCCACTATCGAGACAATCCACTATCGAGACAATCCCCTTTACTGAAGGTAACCTGACGATCGGAGAAGTATCTCTCGAAACGTAGCTCAGTAAAAGCTTACGACTCAAGACATGATAAAACTCTTACATCTAAAACCTAATAATATCAGAGAAGGGACAGAATATTTTACGTCAAACTAAAGCTTATGGTGTTGGAAATTATGTATAAACATAACTTCCTTACACTTTTGTATTCATCAGAAAGAAAAATCTTTCTAATTGGGGTTTAATCCTAGACTTAGACATACAAATCCGTGTCAAACTAAAAACAACTGGAAAGGAAGCGAATTTGTTATAAGAAGAATGAAATGTTTCGAAGTAACTGACATATATTCTATCAAATGGTTTAAATATGAAAGTTTTGTTTTGGTGTACAGTTATTTAACGTGGACCAATAAGTTATTTGTGGAACAAACTTGAATATTGTAATTCAAATGACGTTTGATTTGGTCGAAAGGGGTTTTGGTAAGTTATTGGTGTGTTATTTGGAACTTAGTGTGAAGTCACAAAGTCCCTTCATTTTCTGTGTCCCTTGGGGATAGTCAGACAATTGACAGCTATTGTGTGGAATTGAATTACTACCAAGAACATGATTTTGGCCAGAATTTCAGTGTCCAAAATACGCCACTTGGAGAACTTAAAATACACTTGCAAAACTCACTTTTGCTTCCTCTTTATATCAAGCAGTTTGTTAACAAACTGGAGAAAAGAATTTCTGGTTGGTTTTAATACATTATGGAAAATTTTCCCAAAGTCACACAAAAGAAAGTAAAATAAAATAACTGTCAACGACCAAATAAAGAAACTCTTCAAAAGACGCTAACCTCAAAACAGCAGCAGCTAATATGAAAAACCATGTTTGGAATACTTTTTATTGAACCTGCAACAATCTCTTGGGCAACAAGAAAACAAAGACTTCAAGAATAACGTAAGAGCTTTGAAAATTCTGAAATTTACGGACTCAGAGGAAGCCATAGATGTAAGAGCTTTATCATGCCCTGAGTCGTAGGCTTTTTCCAGGCTACGTTTCGTGAGATACTTCTCCCATCGTCAGGCTCCCAGACAGATTCCCAGACCAAGGGCCAACTGTCTGGGAAAGGTACGTCGATGATGTCTTCACAATCGTCAAAAAGGATCACGTACAAGGTTTCTTTGAACACATCAACAGCCTACACTCAAATATCACATTCACCACGGAGAAAGAAAAGAGAGAAATACCCTTCCTGGATGCCCTAGTAAAGAGGCAAGCAGATTGCAGCATTTCCGTTACCATTTACAGGAAATCAATCCACACTGACTAGAACCTCAATAATGCATCACACCATTCAGTCATCATTTAGTGAAGAACTTGAACAAACGCACCGGTGGAAGACTAAGCCGTAACATTTTAACCCACTTTCACAGAAAAATTAGCAGATTTGCCTCTGTTTATTATTTTTTAAATAATAATTAAATTTATATTAAGCTGATTTCTTTACAAAAATAGTGTATTTCGTGTTATTTTGTTTGTAACAGAGACGTACAGCATGAAAATAGAGTAAAAAATTAAGCTAATCGAGAAAAATTAGCTTAAAAGAGTTACTTTACGTTCATGGTGTTTGTAATTAAGTAAATATTGATACGTGTGGTAAGAGACGGCGAGAGAAGCGATCATTGCTTATTAAGCCGGGTAAAATCTCTAACATGAATTGTATTTTAATAATTATCCACTGGTGGTTGCTAATTTATTTATGCACTTGCAGTTACTATATGTTATCAAGAAATAAAGAGATAAACATATTGATTGTAGAAACTGCAGGCTTAAAACAACCTGTGGTTCTTCTAGTTACTTAAATTCCACAGTACAACAATTGTATTTGTAAGCTATGCGTCAATGTATTTTTGTGCTTTACTATGCTGCATGAAATTTGTAGAATTTTTAACGGTTTTCTTTAATGAAGCTGTAAATAGTGTGCTTGGTGTACAAGGACGCGTGACCCTTATTTTACCTGAGACATTGGAAATACGAAATTGACAAGTACTCTTCAAAATCAGAAACTGGTTTCTGATTTTGAAGTTACTAATGCAAGCAGGTTGCACAAAGGGAAGAATGTTAAAAAAGTTTGTCTAAGGATTTTCTAGAAAGACTATACGCAATTCTGATAAGGGAATCTCTCTCTTATTCTTGAAGCTCCTTTTATCTCTCTGCATAAATGTAACTTGCCAATCTGTTGATACAAAACATACCTAAAGTGCAGAATGATGCTTCGTAGCAACTTTTGCAGCCTAACGTACCTCAAAATTGAATCTGGTTTATCTGAGTCAAAATCTCGCCTTTGTCTTCTATTTCTTTTTTGTTTTCTTTTCTTCCAGATTGCACGTACTATCCCATTTTAAGCACAAATACATTGCTTACTTAACCTACCATTTATTTACAAAATATGTTCATCAGATCTTTCTGTAGAAATTCAAGTTTCAAAATTGAAGTCAAAATTAGACTAGTAGGTCAACTTTTAGCTGGTGGATGACCTTTGTTTTGGTCCAAGCTCAATCTCCACGTGGCTACCTGTGAATGTCTAATAAACGAACTTGTTTTACAAGTGAATATCGTCCTCTTACTCTCGAGTCTCTTGTTAATCAAATGTTGTTTATATTTGTACAGAATTCTTTCAATGATCTTGATCTCTTTTGTAAACCACAATACAAGCACTAACTTGCTTTTCTTCGTCCTCTTTCTTTTAAAGGAAATTTCATATTAGGAAAGCTGTGATATATTAGAATTAGTTACCTGGGCCTTAAAAGCGTTTGTTGTAACCTTAGTTGACTAAGCTTGTGCTTCAGAAGATTTATTGGACTTGAGTCCCGGAAATTTCTCTTCCAATAATTTTTGTCTCCTTCCAGAAACATATAAGCTTAACTAGGACCAGCATGGTTTCATTTCAAAAGGGAAGCATTTCAAATTTTTCTACACAAGGAGATCTTTGGAATACTTTTCAAGGAAGATGACAAAAATGACTGATCATACCTGAGAAGCCAAAGAATTAAAAGTAATTTGTACTTATTGGGCATTCCAGGACAGTGATAACATAGCAATTTTCCTTTATACTGGATATACAAGATATACAAGGAATAACAGCAAATAGGTCTTGCTACTTTTATATTCACTGTGTATAATTCTGTCTTTTGCATCCTTGTTGATTGTAAAAATACTGTAGAAAATGTAATTGAACTGTATTGTGAGTAACTTGTAACATATCAAGATTAAGATCTAGATCTTCATATAGTAATAATCTTGTGACTTTTAAACTTTTCAGTGGTGAATTTTGTAGTATCTAGTTCTTTTAGAGTAGGATTCTGTCATCATTAAAAATCTGAGTCAAACTTCCATAGTCAAGCTCATTAAAAATGATACAATTTATATTATATATTATACATTATATATTATAAATTATTTCATTATATATATTATATTTTATTCTTACTCGTATGATTATCCACAGCATTTAATACATATTTTTCACAACCTACTTTACTAATAGAATCTGATAGAATGTTTTGAATTGCCAAGATTTCTTCGGAATTCAAAAAAGAAAAAGTTAACCAATTTCTGTGACAATTATTCCAAGGCGTTAGTAAGAACATCAATTAAGGGTGTGATTCCTGGCTCACGTCTTTCCTGAAGGTAGTCCCACTTATTGAACCAAATATTGTTATCGACTTGTTCAAAAGGTTTTCAATATTGGTATGCGTTAATATTGTTTCCTATTGTCACAATACCTACACCTAATCTTACGACCTTAATCAGACTCTTAGACAGAGTTCTGTTGCTTTGAAGCAAGTGGTAACAATAAAAAAATGGCTATTGCTATTTTTATAATTCTATAATTTGTCTGTCTATTGATGATATCTCCTGATTTGTTTACTTGTGGTTCTCACAAGTAACTGGTCCCCCTATTTGTATTCAACCAGTTTTTGATCAAAGTGTTTCTCTTCATAATGTCTCAATAATCTTAACATCTGTCTTCATTTCACATCTGAAATTTCCTAAAAATGATACGCTATCCAATGTACCATGTAATGTACTTAAAGCTTAAGTGCTTAAAGAACATTAGATTTTTTATGAAGAAATTTTTACGAGAAGTTATTAGAAAAAATACATGTGGGTAAAAGGGTCTTTGCACATGGACATAAAATCCTTTTATTGTGATACATTAAAAGTTATTTTTTTCAGAATATTCTAAAGAGGAATTTTTGAAATTTTCTTAATTACATACTTTTGCAACATTTTATTTATAAAGATATAGTTTTACTTAGAAGCACCTTTCAGTGCAGTTTTAATTGTTTAGCGTTTTAAATGAACTTTTAGTAGATTTTTCTCCCTTGTTAGAATTAGATAAAGAAACTTTACTTCTGATGTTTCATTTGTAGAATGTGACTTTATGTATCTTGGCCTCAAATTGACAATACCTGGGGAACTCTTCTGTTTGAATATCTCAAGAATTTTGCAAAAATGAAGCAATAATTTTTAATTTGTACCGATACTTTACGTCAGGGTCTTCACGTCCTCTCTTTCTGTAGAAAATTCTCATCTAACAAAAGGTGGAGGGCTGGTGTTAAAATAGACACCTGGTGACTAAGCCTTGAAGTTTATTTACATTCTTAAAGCATTAAGTCAGTCCTGGTGCTATGCAGGAGACACTTTATGTAAACATTGATGTCTTTAAATTTTATTTCCACTGGTAATGATGATTTTTTTTGTTGTATAGATTTGGTAAGCCTTTTTAACCAAACAAACAAAACCGAAGGGTTCACCCCAATGTTTCATTTAAATTAGCTATGGAGACTCAAAAAATATCCCTTTCCTTATGTCGGGATAAAAACCTACTTTTAGAGCAAGTTGATAATAGCTAAGTACAAGTGTTAAATACCTCTTACTATCTAGTAAGTCACGGAGAATATTTTTAATCGACATTATTACTATGCGCAAAACCACCGTTGCTAAGGATAGTATTTTCCCACTTGCTGTCGTAAAAACTCTTCACCCTCTTAACCTACTGAATCAAATGATATTTGATTCACGTAGAAAGGCAAAAACAGATGCTGAAAGATGTTGGTAGAAAAAAGGTCTCTGCTGGTAGGCAACCACAGAGACTAGTTCAAAGATTTAATGTCAGTAATGAGAATAAACACATAGCTTTTAAGCATTTCTGACAGATAAAATTTCTTTTACAATACAGTATCACTGTTGTTCTTGTTATTCTGTTGTTGTGCTACCAACAGAAAATCAATAGGTTTTTTGCCAATAAAGTTAAGATCTGATATTTGGTTTGTCAGTAAAATGAGATCCCTAATCAAGGTCATCTTTTGTTAAGAGATTAAAAGAGTGAGACAAAAATCACAATAAAATACATATCAACGGTACTGCAAATCAGATTCAAACAACGGACCGAAAACCCCAACAACCAATAAAATAGAGGGATGAAGGACACTACTCTTGACTAAATGTTGTTGGTACACTGTTGCCCTATCGTCTATCTATGCCGAGTAAAATGAGCGAAAAGATATTCTCTGGGGATACATGTATACATCTATACATATATACACATGTACATATATATACATATAATCACATATACATATATACACATATACACATACACACATATACACATACACACATATACACATATACACATACACATATACACACATATACACATATACAAATATACACATATACATATATACACATATACATATATTCACATATACATATATACATATATACATATAAACATATATACATATATACACATATACACATATACACATATAAAAAAGGTCATGAGGGCAATATACCGCCAAGGTCAATAAGCCAAACAAATTGAAAAATAATTTTAATGAATATCCGCTTCCTCAGCGATGATCAAGAAGTCAGTGACATTGCATAGCGATAACTGGCGGTAGGATTTATTAACTGAAGATTTTTCAATCTGCATAGGTTTAAATGATTGGAAAAGGATTCTAAATTTACTCTGTGGTGCTTCTATCATCTAACTGAACTTACCATATTTAAGAACGAACAAGAAATACATCAACTGTTTGCAGACCTTACTCTAGGTCCGCTTTATCTAGAGTTTCCGATCAAATTTTTAATTTGATCGGAAACTACATTTTAAGTTGTAAACTTCAGTTTACAACTTAAAATCTCTTCTTGAAGGCAGTACTCCATTCAGGATATTTGCCAATATTGCTTAAGCTCTTCCGAGAATCAAAGTACGTAGTATCTCATGTTCATGACGTAGAAGTAATTGGTCAAGATTTGTCCTGATGTCATAAATCAAACTAAAGATTATTTGTAATCCGTCAATATCGAGAAATTTTGGAGAACATGACAATCTAAGCACTAGCCGACTGAACCAAGCTTAGTGTCGGACTCTGAAAATGTCCGTTCGAATTAGCTGNGAGTTTCCGATCAAATTTTTAATTTGATCGGAAACTACATTTTAAGTTGTAAAGTTCAGTTTACAACTTAAAATCTCTTCTTGAAGGCAGTACTCCATTCAGGATATTTGCCAATATTGCTTAAGCTCTTCCGAGAATCAAAGTACGTAGTATCTCATGTTCATGACGTAGAAGTAATTGGTCAAGATTTGTCCTGATGTCATAAATCAAACTAAAGATTATTTGTAATCCGTCAATATCGAGAAATTTTGGAGAACATGACAATCTAAGCACTAGCCGACTGAACCAAGCTTAGTGTCGGACTCTGAAAATGTCCGTTCGAATTAGCTGTTAATCAAACCTAATCAAACCTGTACTTCGAAGCCAAAAGTAGAGAGCAGCTGTTCTTTCTGTTCGGTTGCGGCTGTCACAACGAGCTGAGTTTTTAGGGGTAGTTCAAGTGCGCTTTGACTTTCGCAACATGGTAAGTCCGGTGGTATGTGTGCTTACAAGTTTCTGGTCAAACTTGTCTAGAAGCAGTTTGTCAGTTGTTCTTAAAGTGTTCATGGCTTTAATGGCTTTATTCACAACCTGCTAAGCAGTCACAGTGGAGCATGTTTTTTAAGGCACCAGGAAGTTCATGCATAATACATAACATGGTATACAAAAACATATCATTGGAGTTACCGTCATCTTAAAATTCACACTTCATCTGTGCTTCAACAAGCAGGTCGATGTCCCAGAGCGAGGTTTGCTGTGTACGACTCGCACAGTTGGTTTGAAAAAAAGTCGCTTAATAGCTGAAAAACTTCAATAAATTTTCTTTCGATGTTCACCTTCTTGCAGAAATGAACTGCAATAAGGTGGAGCTGATGATTAAAACAATGGATGTGGGGTATGTCTCTTTCCATTGCATCATTAATTATTTTCTGGACATCAAAGACTTTGGCAAATATAACTGATGCTTCATCGTATCACTGTGTCAATAACAATCTTAAATCTAAATCCTACAACACCTTAATTACGCCAGATATATTTTGTGCATTAAATTTTGTCCAATTCAAAGATACCGAGAAATATTTCGGTGGACATTCCCTTCTTGTTAACAAATCTGGTAACAACAGAAATGAGCCAAATTCCAGTTGTTTATGGGCTTGTCACACTTCATTCTGAACAGCCCAGTATTAGAATGTTTTATCTGTGGCAGGTTATTTTCCGTTACTATTTTGGCCGTCATGCTAAAACTTTGTTTTGAAATTGAGGTGATGTGTATTTTGCCTTATTTGCTTAGTTTTTCTAATACCCGTAAAGTTTTGTCCAAAGCCGAAGTATAGCCCGCCATATTCAAAAATGGAACTGAATATAAGGTACCAATCCTTTCATCAATGCCTCTAAAAGGCGATTCATTTTTTGCAAAACATTTATGATTTCAAATTGCCTTGTCAAATACTACTGGTTTTGTTCATTTGTCCAGAACGCATAGACTAAATTGCCTCATCATCTCTCACAGTTTTTCCGTTATCCATCTTGCAACGGCCAGAATGAGACTAGGTCCAGTGTTCATTGCAAAACCTTTACCACTATCAGTAGCACTTCTCCAATTTCTGAATTTGACATTTACGAAAATTTTATCTCTCTCGTTTCCTGTGAGGTAGGTATGCGTATAAAGGAAGGCAGAAGCGTGCATCTTTCTTAATCGAATAGTCTAACCAAAGACCGTCCAAGCACCATTTACTTTGAAATGAATGAGCTTACATCCAAGACATATTTTGATGGTTGCGCTACTCGCCCGGGGAGCAGATCCTTCCTAGTCAAGAGCTGACGGAAGATGCCATTGCTCATAGACATTGTGCTGGAAGATTGTTTTGAAGACGAAGACGCGTCTGTTGTAATAACGACGAGGCGACGAAGCAGGCATACTTATGAATTTCGACTTTCTCACAACGAATGCTTCCCTTTTAAAACAATATTGTAGAAGAAACTGTGTTTTAACGAAAACCTATACAGCTCGTAGTAAAGTAGTATATCAATGGTCATTAACACTGTTCTCTAACGTAGATTTCAAATACTTGAAGTTCAACTCCAAGAACATACTAAAATTATGCTTTTTACAAGTTCCTTTATCGTTGTTCATACAAGAACAAAAAAAAAAAAGAAAAAAAAGTTTACAACGTTTGCTTCTTTAAAGACAAAAGCTATTAAATCATTTCTTTAAAAAATTGCAAGGTAATCAAAAGAAAACTCAGTAAGCACGGAGATTGTGAGATGACAGTTATAAAAGCTCAACTGAAGTATTAAGAGAAACAAAGCAGGGTCGTTCTCCTGAAATAAAAGGCGTGGTAACAAACTGAAGCATGAAAGACCACCAAATTTTCCAGATAACTGTGCAACATTCACATTTTCCACTGCAAGCAAAAGGATTAAAGCTTGGATTCCTGTACCCTCTAAAGCACCTAATTTTGACATATACAAGAATTAGACGGCACTTTGCAAAGAAAATTTGTTATATTTCTTGCAACCTAGCCAGGCGAGGCTCATTTTTGCCCAGGACATGTTGTAAAGACATAATTTGTTTGGGCGTCGAGGCTAAGGATTCTCAAAAAATGAAGAACAATTTCAGGACAAAATCAGGTTGGATGCCTAGACTTCAAGTAGTTTAAGAGGTAAAAAAAATCAACGAAACACTGCAGATGTAAACATTACATTCATTCTTTCCCTTAAATTTGCAATAATTTTTTGTTTTTCTTGAAAATATTTGAGGAGCTAAGCCCTTCCGTAGAACCCGTGACTTCGGACCAGAATACTACCCATTATGTAAATAAATTGACTAAACAGCTGTATCTTTTAAATTTATCAAGCTGTACAACTACACATTTAATATTTAAAGAATAAGAAGGCTAAGAATATTAATAGTAAAAATTTGTATCTGGTTGTCCTATTGTGTTGTTGTCTTTTTGAATAATAAGTTTTCATGTAACTTCAGCGAGCTTAATAGCAATATTGACTGCACCAGTGAACATTACCTGTGTAATATGCTGGTACCTGTAAAAAACATATGAATTTATACATTGTTCGTTACGCATCAACTTATTTGTGTAATCAGCCAAAAGATGAAGAGGTACAGACAATACTGCTACCTGTGCCCGGTCATGAAGAGAGTTTTTGAAAGATAATCATTGATTTTTCATTAAGAAATCTTTTATAGATGTGGCTTTTTATAAAATGTTTTGGCCCATTCATAAATACACCCTGCCCTCTTATTCAACAGTTCAAGCATGAATTCTTACAAATTCTTCCTCTGAATCTCAATGAAATGTGAAATTTATGAAATGCATGTTCATACCTTTCATAACTTCACTTCTAAATATACATCATGACCTATCTATTGTGTTATGAAATTGAGAATTACACGACTAAGAAGGAATTAAAAGGAAGAAAACAGGGTAAAATAAATAAAGGCTGGATAGGAAAGAGTGAAATTTAGAGAGAAAAGAAATAGAAAAAGAAAAAAGGTTGACAATTAGAGTTATTAGAAGAAGGACAACAAAAGAGACAGAAAATTATAGAGTTGTACAGTGAAATAGAGAGGGAGTGTGTAAGAGAGAGAGAGAGAGAGAAAGAGAGAGAGAGAGAAAGAGAGAGAGAGAGAGAGGGGGGGTGGAGGGGGGAGCGCGCGAGAGAGAAATATTGAAATCATCACAAAGTTGGGAGAACTTACATACGCATTAAAATTATGTCTCCGTAATTCAAACTTCAAAAGAGCCGGAAGTATCAATTTTTTTTGTCTTAAAAACCTATATATATATATAGATCAGTCTTGAAAAACGCCTATGTAAAATGAAATGTATTTTGAAAGCATGTAGTTGAAAACAGTGAACAACATGTATCATCATCTCTGGTCCCTCTTTTGTGATGTTTTATGTTTGACCTTTCGGAAAAGTTCTAAACATTAAATTCGATTCTCTGTTGCCATTTAATATAATTTATACACTTGAATGGTTTCTAAAACTTGATTTTAACTTTGAAAACTTTAAATTACAGATTAAGATTCTACTTCATATTTCTTTGATGGTAAATTTCATTAAACATAAGCGTATTCCTTCCTGTAGGCATCATAATTCTTTTCTGATCCATCATTTAGGAAAATAAATAATGGAAATAGTATAAGCTGGTGCAAAAAGTAAATGAAAATATATAACGAAATCCTATAGTATTTAAAACCAATTTTCTTTTATTTATCCCTCTGGGTCCAGAATATGATCTGAGCCCCAAAGTATTTTTTGGAATTGAAGCAATTGCGTCTGAAAGAACAGGGAAGGTCTATGATCTATAATTGGATATATTCACATTGAAACCTATCAGTTATTAAAATAAGCTACGTAATGAGTTAGGTTTTATTTGCTCAATCAAAGTCCTTTAAATGAGGTATAGAAAAATTAATCTTAAGCATTTCAAAATTTAGCTAAAGGTAACTTGAACCAAATTAGAAAATTCAAGTCCTAGGAACTGAATTTTCCTGTTTCTTTCTTTTGTATAACTCACCTTCATATCTGTTAATTCAAATTTCCTAGATAGCAATATATTCAAGTGCAATCAAGATGGAGTTAGAACTTAAGCAAGCATAATAATGACAGTTGTAATAACAATCTATAGAATAAGGAGGTTGAGCTACAATGATTTTATTATGAAAGGAATCATCAACATTTATTTGTGCATCCATTTTGGAAAATGGTTTTTTTTTCTTGCAATTGTGTACTTGATAAATTCTGTGAGCAGGTCAGCTATACTAGTGCCAAGCCAGTTGGTCGAAATAAAGTTTGTGAATATGCAGAGAGAACAAATTAGATTTCCATACTTTCCTTTCTTTCATTTACATTCCGAACTTGAGTCGATTTCTGTTGTGTTTTGTATTTTTTCTGTCTGTGTTAATGTTTCTATTCTTTTTAATCATCTTACCAACTTGTTTTCCAACAAAAATTCCCCTCAGATATTACATTTATCCTTACCTCTTCCCCCGTTTCTTTAAATTGTATCTGTTTGTTAGCACTTTTATTTATTCCTAATTTCCAAGCTCACTTGCTCCCTATAAGTCCACTACGAACTCATAATCACTTGTAAAGTCCTTTTAGCATCTCGTCGCCGTAGTCAGTTTTGCAACTAAAATCTATCATTTTTTTCACAATGCTGCTTTTTTTTTCTAGTATATTAATTTTGTCTATTACACTATTGCAATAAGGATTCTGCATCACTTTATTGTTTAATAATAAATGTTGACTAAGAGACAAAGGATAGAAGATGCACACACACACATACATACATACATGCATATAAATATATAAAAAAAAATATATATATATGAAATATATATAAATATGAAACGGTCAGTTCCACCTATTTAAACGAGCACCAGCCATTTACATATTGTAATATATATATATATATATATATATATGAAATATATATATATATATGAAAGAAACAACAACAAAATATGAAACGGTCAGTTCCACCTATTTAAACGAGCACCAGCCATTTACATATTGTAAGATATTCTTCCATGAGAATATAGGAAAAGGAATGTAGCTTATTCTGTTTTAACAATGGTTATTTGCAGAAGTAGTCGTTTTAAATCGTTCTACTCCTCTACTCCAGATGTCTCCAAGCATTTCCTGAAATCTCAGCCACACTCCAGTATGGTCCCAGACGTCACCCTCAAACACTGTTAATGGGTGTCAAAACACTAAATGGTCAGCTGTCTGTGGTTCCAGACCGTACCTGAGACAGACAGGGGAAGGGCACATGCCCCATTTACGTAGTTTAGCGGTCGTCTGACCATGTCCAGAGATCAACCTATTTGATGATGCCCACTGCCCACGATTTCATGTGTCAAAACCTGGTAATTTAGCTGTAGGATTATAAATTACTTCTCTCACTATAGGAACGTCACTGATCCAATCCTCGAAGCACCCCCTGGCTTAGGTATAGTCACCTATAGTGGCCTTGTAGAAAGGTTTACTAGACATAAGCCAGGTTGTAGTGGGTCCCTGATCCATTACTATTTTCAATGGTGCTCCATTGGTAGTTCATCCAACCTTTATAGATACCTTTGTGTCGCCGTTTCCCTTCGTACATTTGGTGGAGTAATGTTTGAGATGATTGGTAGCTAATTTTTTGGCGTAGACGTAAGTGTTCCTATAATCGTTCTCATTGCAACATAGAGCTGTGTATCAGCCTCTGATACACAGCCGCTGACACTGTAGCAAAGTGTCAACGCTGATGTTTTAAGCACTTGTTGGTGAGCTCCCAAAGACATCCCTGGCAGCTTGCTTATGAGTAATGCTCTTGATTTTAGCTTCTGATCAGTGTTGTTCAGATGGGTGTTATAGATGAGGGATATGTCCAGAGTGACTCCAAAGTATTTTGGATTCGGATCTGATGGGCAAACGTTACTGCTGATAGTCACAGTGAGTGTTTTATTTGCTTGATGGTGGTTTAGGTGAAACAGTGCTGCAACTGGTTTTTTGTTGTTTCATCTTCAGGTGCCATCCTCTGAAAAACTACGAAATTAAACTCAAATATCTTGATAGTTTATCATTTACTCCAGTGGTGGGTCTCAGATATAAACGTCGAATAGACCAGGAGCCATTATTGACCCCTGGGTACTCCATTACACATTTCCTGTAGTTTACTCTCTCGCCCTCTAAACACACAAAGAATTGACGTATTTCTGTCATAGCTCTTAGGGGGCGAAACACCTTGTTCTTGATTATCTTCCCTAGCTTCATCATTAGCCAATCTTACCAGGCTGTGTCATAGGCAGCAGACAGATTACAAACACAGCACCAGTTTTTTACCATGTTGAAAACCAGCTTCAATTGCTAGTGCTAAAACCTACTCTGTGGTGTCCCAACCTGACCTGAAACCAGCTTGTTCCACAGGAATGTTTTGCTCTAAGGCCGGAGAAGTTCTTGTTAGTATCATTCTTTCTAGAAGGTTGTATTAACAACAAAGAAGACATATTGGTCTGTAACTATTGGCATCATCGGGTGGCTTATTTGTCTTCAAAATAGCAAAAACGTTTCCTCTTTTTCATAGAAAGAAGATTTTTCCTTTATAGCGTCAAGAAAAGAATAGGCCAACCATTTTATGGCTTTGTAGGCCAGGTATTTTATCATGTAGGGGTATTTCCCAAAGATACCTGCTGTCTTCTCGGCATGCACAGTTTTTAGTGCAGCTCGGACTTTATCCGACGTCATCGGAACGGAAATAGAACTCGCAGTTGGATGAAATGTTGTTGTTGTTGTTGTGTAACCTGCTGGAGGGAGAGTTAAACACCGCCCTGATAAGCTTGATCCAGCTTCATGAAACGAAAAATCAACCTCCCCTCACGGCCGAACAAGTGAATATTCAGAACCCACAGTAACGCCTTTCCAGTGTGTATTTGTGACCAAGTACGCAGGTTGCACCTGGAATATTTCTACCAACTAAAGGGACGTCGGATGAAATGCATCTTCTGGTATTGTACCTAGTGCGTGTCTCACATTTGAAGTTTGGAGTCTGAAAGCCTCAGTTTTTTATATCTTTTTATATTTCGTCCGCTGTTATTCTGTATCCCCAACCACCAGTGGAACCCCTTACTATCAATCCGCTTCTCAAAATCTCCACACCTGTCTTTTTGATCTCTTAAAGTCAAGGCTCTCCATGGTTTTAACCAATCTGGGTCGCCTCTTCGTCATCAAGGAATTCAAGAGCTGATTTTCGAAGACCTCGTCTGTCCGTTCACATTTTCTCAGGAATTCTTCACTTTTCTGCTTCCAGTAAGGGATATATTTCTTACAATAGCTTCCGTGAATGTGCTTTCTGGCACTGGTCAGTATCAGCTTGTTGAATCTCATCACTCTGTCTAGGCCTACTGGTATTTTTCAACATGTGTCCTCAATGTGTAGAGTGAAAGATTCTCAGTTGGCCTTCCTGAAATTCAATCATGGACCTGGAACCGAGTATGAACTCTAATTGTCTTACCATTGGTGATCAAGACCGGTCAATGTTGGGTGTGTGGAAGGCTCCTCGTGACCTCTTTTATTACTGGTACTGGTGTTTCATTATGTTTTGTAGTGAGCATCAGGTCAGGCGTGTAGTCCCGTTGCTATCTTGATAATCCAACCCGATCTATTAGGTCAAACAGCAGGTGGAGGTTGCTCTGGCTGACCCATTCGACCAGTTCCTCTCCCGCCAGGTTGTTTTCAGGGCCACCCTAAGATAAGTGGTAACTGTTTAAATCCCTGCAATGATTATTGGGTGATTATACCTTGGGAAAGCGGGTTGCCAGGATTGGTTAGGTGGCTTATAAATGTTGACAATGGTTGCGTTATTGTAGACAATTATGAATCTGTGTATGAGGCCGCTTAAAGCACACTCATCTTGTACTAAGTCTGGCTTTTGACATGTGTTGCTACTCCATATTGATTTTGATCAATTTTTGAAACTAGTGAATACCCATCGATACTGTAACTTAAATCCGGGGAGGTTGCTTTTAAGTGCATCTCCTGCAGCAGGAGCACAAACTAAGTCTCTCTCTGTAAGCGGGCTAGCCATGACATCTCACCTAGCATTGTAAATTCTTTCTATATTTAGGAACAGGATTTGTATACCTGAACCCACTTTCAGGTCTTCACTTTGAGTGTTATCCGAGTCTCGCTTACTTTTTATATCTGCTGGACTCCCAGACACGCGGACCTTATTATCCTGGGCGACCCTCGAGCATGTATAGTTCTTCTCAGCTTCCTTCTTCATCGAGACAAGCAATAGGGACTTGACAATCCCGGTCATTTGGAGTATTTGGAGTAGGAAATTGCAAGGCCTTAAGTATTTAGCACTCAACTACACATAGACCTATGCATACACGTTTCTTATATTTTTTAGCGAGCGTGCAAGAAAGGATATAAAAAAGATAAACTTGCTTTTCTTTGCTTTAAATACACAAAAACAAAATACAGATCAAATTTAGCAAGTATCCCGGATAGAATAATATACATTGGGTCATTCGCAGAAATAAAAGATAAAAACTACCGTCTTTAATAAGCAAACACAGACAGAAAAACGGCACACCCTCACAGCTACTAAAGTAGGCACTAACTCTGAATGCAAAAAATACTATTGACTGATCAAACGATTTAGTTTATACTGTTCCAAAAATAACTGGGGCTCCACAGGACTTGGCTACACTCAGGCAGACTGATAGACAGACACACATGCAGTTCAGAGATCTTTTTTGCTGTATAAGAAAAAGTTAATATACTAAGACCCCTTGGTAAAGGCATGGAGCAATTCAAATCTTTCCAAAAAGTATGGTTGAGGAGTACAACAGCATGAATTCTTTACATGTGTGAAGCCTCATGGTCTAAGCCGGACAACTTTGATAGAAATAAGTGAATAGCAATCACCAGTCTTGTCTTTTCCACGAACAAAATGCAAGCAGCAGTTCATCAATTTTTTCCAATATAACGTAACCTTCACTAGCCCAAAGCCTTCATTGCTAATTATAACAACAGTTTACTACAAAACCCTATATTTCTACCCTACATTAATATACGTTTTAAAGACCAAAGTTAAATGAACTTTGCCCCATTCCTAGTGATCAGAAGACAATTATAGATGACCTGGTAATGTCGATAATTGTATGTTAACAATACAATTGTAACACCTATTGCCTGAAGTCAAAGCTTACAAGCATGGCTGACATTTGACACCAGTCTTCGTGATTTGCCCAAGTCTGTAGTTCAGGTTAAACCTTGTATTCGTTTAATTAGTAATTGTTCCTTTGCAATACAACATAACAAATAAATTCATTTGGGGTTCCTATGAAGGGAAAACTATTGAATGACTAAAGATATCAACATGTTAAACCAATAAACAAAACATTAAAACATTAATGAAAAACAGCATCACTATCTAAGAGTTTAAGATTTGTTTGTATTATTAGTATGATGTCAGGAATTAGCACTTAACGACAAGCTTACAACTAAATAAAGAGTTTTGAAATAATGTTTGTTGCATTAATCATTGTACATAGGATTTGTTTTATTAACTTGAATAAAATTTGAATTTGAACCACTCATGACTCGACATCAAAATTTACAGTAGTTTGAAAAAGGAGCTTGGTGGACATGATAAGGAAGGGAGGACAGGCGACTGGAAACCACTGGTCTCAGAAACATTCCAACTATTCTGTGAGAGAGTGTACAGAAAGTATATGATCTACACTTACACGCCTGATCGATTTTTTTTACCACAGTTTCCAACTAAATGGGAAAAAGTAATAAAAAAACATTAGATCCCCGGACCAATCTCAGCCTTACCTGATATTTCAAAACTGATTACATTAAAGAAAAGATGACGCTTTTTAAAAACAATGGGGTTCAAAAAGGTTCAACTGGGGTTTCTACAACACTGCTTTACAAAATTGTTCTCTGTAAAAAAAATAACGTACTTCTAGAAGCTATAGTTAAAAAGCTGTGCAAATCATTTGGTTTAACATGCTGATCTTCTCACGTACCTTTGGAATTGAAATTATTTGATATAGATGATTAAGTAAATTTGCTCACTGCTTATTCAGTAGACAGCCACGAATGACTACAACAACACATTTTCTGGTTCTGATTTATGCAAAACAGAGTTCAACAAGGCTTTAATTCTGGAGGTCTTTTATTCATCATTTACGTTAGTGACCTACAAAGTGTCTTGCCTCACTGTAACATAATTTGAAAGGTAGACAACGCTATCATTAGTGATAGTTATAAAGACCAAAAAAATTTAAGAGGAGCTCTCTGAGGATATCAATTTCATTCACAAATATGCAAAGACAAGACGTTAATAAGAAAATTTTCAAGAGGAAGATGAAAGCCATGCCTTTGGTTTAAAATAGATGATGTTAAAGCACAAGGGGGAGAATAGTATGGTACCAAAACAAAATTATCTTCACTTGTGCTTCATATTCTTCTCAACAATGGCAGTATAAAGTTAAACATGCATTTTTCTATTTCAATCAATAAGGCTTCAGATAAATTGCTGTTTATATTAAAGTTTAACCGATACTAGCAACGTGTACAGTAAGGTCAAGTTATAAATACTGTAAGTATTTCAACAATAACCTATTGTATCTTCTCCAAATTAAAGCTGGGCGCTACCAATAGAAGCAAACTCGAAAAGGTCTAGTAAATTGTATAATCTCCAGCCACCTCATGCAGATGCATTCAATTTCTAGAATGAAGAAGACGCTTGATGATTAGGTCAATACTGCTTGAATTGTATTTATGAAAACTTCGAATAAGTATATTTAATTTCTTAATAAAACAAACACGAGAAAAAGAGAACCCAAGAAGATACTACCCCTCAAGAAAAAGTATTTTCAAGGCTCTTTTGGCTGCATTGGTGCTACTTTTATACAGCTATCTAAATTTTTAATTTGAAAAGTCTGTTTAAGAAAATTCAATTAAAAATATTCTATCCTTTTGAGATAAATTTACTCTATAATTTTTAAACCCAAAAGAAAATGAATATTGTGCTATTTCTATTCTATTGGCGTAAACTGTTTAGTTTTTTTAAAACTCGTGTCACTTTGTGCTTAATCAGTGGTTTCCCATGTGTTTTAGATAATTTACTACTTCTTCTCTAGTTTTCTTTGCAACCCCCTCTGGTATTGTTTTGTCTGTTTGTAATAGTCATCATCTTATTTGTTACTTAACAAAACAGCTTCTAAGGAGAACCCAATTAAAGTTTTTAGAAACTAGTAAGACCAGAAAGTGCCCTATCATTTTATGACCTCTGTTCTATTTTTTCTTCTTCTAATTCTTCTTCTTCTTCTTCAAGTATCAGGTCTGCACCAGACATCAACGACCATAGCGCGACAAATCTTCCTGTTGTCCGTCTTCCTTATCAGCTCGGCTTTCGTTAATGTGTTTTGCGTTGTCCATTTATTAAGAGTGTTTACGCTGTTCCTATTACCCCATCTTTATTATTAACAGCAGTGACCCTTGTAGTTACCCATCCTGGTGCCAAAATATTCCGTAAAAAATATTCCAGTATTTCTGCTCTTAGAGGTCTTATTGTTTTAAACTTTTCCATCCATTTTAGACAACATCAATTCTGGGAATTTGTTCTTCTAGAGGCTTTAGGCTGGTTTTCTGTAGGTATTGACATGACCTAATGTAATCTTTCCATTTGTCTTTAATCAGTAAGAAAAACAATCTTAATCTTTTAAAGCAATCTTATTTGACAATCTTTTCTTTAGACCGTTTCATTTTTATTCCATCTTTATCTTCATAACTTTATAGCGTTTGAACTTTTACTTTACGGATATTTTTCGTACTTTGTCTGCTTTCATCGCCATTTGAGATGCTCAGTCCTTTTTAATAGGTCTCTACTGTTTGCTCTAAATGTTGCAGATTTCATTTGTTTTGAAAAATAAGCGAAATGGAGAGTGGACAATGATGTACTTGGACGTGCTAATCTAAACGCTGAGACAGAAAATACCAGCTCTCAGGCAGGAATAAATTGAACATTCATAACCTCATGTAAAAAAATCTTTATCTTTCTTTTGTAAGCAAAATTTCTGGTAGTATACATTTTTATACAACAGAAATCTAAGACTTTCTTTACTTGCGTATGTGAATGTATACCACCTATATCTATAACCCGAAACTTGTTTGGTATGGCAAGTTTTCTGTATAGGTAAATAACAGAGTTGCGTTATTTCCATACTTAAGAATGAATTATTTGTAAAAGAAGACTGACAGTAATGTCGTGCTCAAGTGTAGAATACACATTTCTAGGTGAGTTACATTATTAAATTGTAGTCTGAATCTTCACCATGTGTATAACTATGAGGTTTCAATCAAAGATATTGATGAGTCCAAATTTGGTTTTGTGGTTAGTATCTTCAGGCTTGATTAGCTTGATTTCTAACCTGTTGTATACATTTATTGTTTTAGAAAGTATTACTAGGGGTATTGGGAGTATCACTAGAGGTACCGTGGCCTAATGATTAGTGCAGCTGCACCGTACGAACCCGTAACCAAGAGGTTCCTGATTCGATTCTCCGGGCTGGCGACTTTGGAACTTAAAAAGAAAAAGCCATTGGTTGGCCTCAGGAAGGGCATCAAGCGAAGAAATCCCTCAATGCCAAATCCAAGTTCCTTTGAAGGGCACTGTCTGAACCCCAGTTACAGGGGGAAATGACATTAAAACAAAAAACCCAGCAAAATAAAAGTATTACTTTAGGTATCCAGTATGACTGGTGGATACTGGAAAAATAAGCAAGCTCTTTAACAGGACACTAGTCCATATTCATCTTGAATTGCATACGTCGTACGCTCTTCGAATAAATAAACCCAATCACAAAGACTAAACAAGATATACTTTTTGACCATTTTTACTAACAACAGGATGATAACCAAGATAAATCTTAATCACGTTGGAGGCTTATCTAATTTTTTTACGCATTAATAGCTTATAAAAGAACTGCCTACGACGTCAATGCTAAAGGCAGAGGACTTTTTATTGAACATATTTTGGCCATAATAATATTGGATTCGGTTTGTTGGTTTTATTTGGTTTTAGTGGTAAGTTATTGGTTTCTGGCTCTACTGATAGTTACAATAAAATGGTTTCTGGTAATATTGACGGTGTAAATCTAATTGCGAAGTATACGCTTAAAGCATGATAGTAGAGAACGAGGTGAAACGGTGTGAATATCTCTTCTGTGGGACTCCAATAACAAAGCTTTGGTTAACATGAGTTTAGTATGGCCTCATGGCAAGAGAATAAACGAATTGTAATTGGCAATCATTTGCCAGATCACCCAAATGTCATTAGGCGGCTTTGGTTAAATGTCCTAACTCTCTCATATAATGGTGTAGTATTAACATTCAGAAGCGATGTAAATTTCCATCACAAAGTTCCGTGTTAGAGTTGGTTGTAAGATAAACAACGACCTTATCATCGTTTAAACCTTCATAAAAATTCAAAACTAGTTCTACCCATTTAATTAAAAGCATCTGCTTTGTATTAAGTTTAATTTTCCAGTGGATCACGCTATCCTTGTTTATTGGCTAAAAAAGTCGGATACTGATTAATCGCTGGAGGGGATAGAAATACACATTGTATTCATTTTTCTCAAATCTGCTTTAAACCCTCAAGACAGTGAACTCCCATCAAAACCCCGCACAAAGCAACACCCTATTAATCTCCCCCAGGCCAAAACGTTAAAACTACTAATGTAATTGAAAACTAGAAAGACATTTAGAGAGTGAAAACCTCCTTCAACCACCCACAATATTTGGTAAATATTGTAGTCCTGTATTCATTTGAATAAAGGAATAAACCTTAAGCTTTTATATAATGGTTTCGCCTTCACCCTCTCTTGATATATATAAATCATTTTTTCTTAACATACTAATAACACATACGTCCATTTTCGTGAATGCACGTTATGTTTGTTTTTTTATCTTCCAGTTCCAAGATTTTCACCAATCTAGTGCTTCTCCTGTATCTCAGAAAACACAGAAACTCCCTTGATTTAACCGCGGATTTCCTGTTTACCAGACCGGCGTTTTAATCGACAAAGCCCTAGCACCTTTGGTTGCCATATTTTGTGTTTCTTGTATGTCCACAAAACGTCTGTCGATTTGTAGCATTGTAGACCTTTTCAACTAGCACTTGGAGCGCCCAAACTTTCGCCGATTAATACATATGAAACCATGCGAAAGGCACAATTCGTTTAAGTATTGACCTGCTTTCTGACTAAGATAATTAGAGGTACCATGGAAACTGTAATAAATTTTACGTGACCCAGAAAATATTATAATTTCAAAATTGTAATCAGTGTATTTTTAAATAGAATTATTACCAACAGTGTTAGTCAAAATAAAGAAGTTGCGGTCAAAAAAAGGAACGAAAAAATAGAATTAGTCGTATCCGGTTCCAGACACTATTTAAATTATCCATGAAATTCAGAACGACAGCGAAATTAAAAATTACTTTCAGAACCTTGAAATCTATTATTAATTTTAAAGCATAATGAATAATACTAAAAAAAGAGTAGGTACTCAAGTGAAAGTGGAGCAAGTTTTCACCAGAAATATATACAAAACAGTTTTTACAAAGCGTTTGACATCACTAGTCATTTATCCTTTTATCCCAAGTATGAAAGGAAATGGTCACTGTAATAGTGGAACCCAAAGGTCTCACACAAGCATCCATTGGAGTCCATATACATTAAAAGTATTATTGACTTTATAAAACAATTGACAAGTTGATTTTCCCAGGTTGCCCTCCAACACCCTTAAAAAGCTAGGAAATTCTTAAATTCCTTAAACAAGTGTACAACCCAAAGACACATTTTATCTTTGACTAAATACTAGTTCATCTGCATTGACGGCAAACATCTAAAAAGCACCTAAGAACCTGTAAGCTATAGCTTCTTCTTAAATGATAATGATAATGATAATGATAATGATAATGATAATGATAATGATAATGATAATGATAATGATAATGATAATGATAATGATAATGATAATGATAATGATAATGATAATGATAATGATAATGATAATGATAATGATAATGATAATGATAATGATAATGATAATGATAATGATAATGATAATGATAATGATAATGATAATATTAATATTAATATTAATATTAATAATTGTTGTCCTGGGCAATGGCAAAAAACTGCACTCGGCTGTGATAATGATAATGATAATGATAATGATAATGATAATGATAATGATAATGATAATGATAATGATAATGATAATGATAATGATAATGATAATGATAATGATAATGATAATGATAATGATAATGATAATGATAATGATAATGATAATGATAATGATAATGATAATGATAATATTAATATTAATATTAATATTAATAATTGTTGTCCTGGGCAATGGCAAAAAACTGCACTCGGCTGTGAAGTTTCGACGTTGACCAATGAAGTTACCTCTTTTACACCAACTACCTCCAAGTCACCCTTGGGCAAAGTGTTGCACCTTTCAGCCTACCCTGAGACCTTAGACTAGCGATGGTATAGACATAGGTAGTGCCTCTTCAGCCGTGGTTGGCAAACTTCCTAGGTCACCTCATGGCCACCTCCATCATTATGAGTTGTATGAATAATGTGGAACTAAGAAGTAAAGGGGTGAATGCTGCAGGAGGCAATACGAGGTACCCGATGCTGATTAGAGTAAAGTATTATGAAGTGATAAATGTTTTGTGAAGTTAAAACACAACAAAGAAGCTTTATGGCTAAATAAACAGAAAAAAGAAATACTCGAAGCCAGAATGGAAGCACTAGTCATCAGTATAGAAAATGTAATAAAACAATGTAAGAAATTGCCTTATTGGAGAGCACTAGGTGTTGATAAGATACAGGGATTTTGAATTAAAAAAATTAGTAACTTACATGAAAAGATAGCAGAACAACTAAATTTTGTGCCATCAGGATTAAGGAAAATAACCGAGTTGCTCACATTTGGGTACTGTCCATGCGTTTAGTGGAGATATAGGAATGGAATTTGGACTCAAGAAATGTGGAGGTGTCATATTGAAAAGGCGGAAATCAACCATTGTGATAGGATTGAACTCCCATTGGGAGAAATGCTGAAGGACCTTGATGAAAACGGCTACATCTGTCTAGGTATTGTTGACCTAGATAAAATTAAACAGTATGAGATGAAAGACAAAGTGTATAAGGAATATTAAAAGAGACTGCGTCTAATTTCAAAATCAAAATGAAACGGGAGGAATAAGATAAGTGCAATTAATACTTGGACAGTAGCAACACTGAGATATTGAGCTGGTATTCAGTGTACAGGGCACTGGATCCAAGGGTTGATGTGGACATATTGTATTTAAGTAGAAGAGAGGGTGACAAGGGACTGACAAGTGTAGACTTTTATATTTGGTCAGAGAAAAACAAGCTGGGAATGTATGTCAAAGAATCTACTAAAAGGTTGATAGAAGGGACAATTGAAACAGAAGGGGTTGCATCGAAAAAAGAATTTAAGAGGATTAAAGAAACCAAGAGAAAGTGGACGTATAAAAACCTGTATAGGCAGTTTGTGAGAGATATGCCTGATAAAGTGAGCAAGGAAAAAACCTGGGGCTGGCTAATTCGAAGCGATCTGAAAGTAGAAACTGAAGCATTAGTGCGTGGTGCATGAGAAGAAGCACAAAGAAGAGATAATAAAGCATAATATGGCAATAGTTTAGAAAACCTGTTGTTTAGAATGTGTGAAGAAAGAGGAGAGATCATCTATCACATTGTTTGCGAGAATAAAAAACTTGCCCAAAGGGAATATAAGAGGACACATGATAATGTTGCACGAACAATACACTAAAAAGTCTGTAAAATATGCTTTTGAAAAAGCTGAAAATTGTACAAGTAAAATCAACTGGAGTGATTGAAAACGAATGTGTTACAATTCTTTGGGACTTTACCATATACTGTGAAAATGTCATTGGTGCCCTTAAACCAGACATTATTGTTGTAAATAAAACAGATAAAACATGTGCTATTGTTGATATTGCGGTCCCAGCTGACTGCAGAGTGTACGATAAAGAACAGAAAAAAATTGAATGCTAAGAAAACTAAGAAAAGAGAAATTGGGAGAATGTGGAAAATGAAAAAGGTTAAAGTTTTTTCAAGAATTTTGGGGGCTTTGAGCAGTTTATCGAATGGTTTTGAGTCTTAAATGGAAAATCTGGAAACAGATGTAAAGGTTAATTTCATACAAAAGCTATCATTGCTTGGGACTTCTAGGATGTTAAGGAAAGTACTTGAAACATAAGGAGGGAAAATACTGTTTACCTTCAGTCATTTGCTTTGACTCGCCAATCAGTTTTGCAGATAACCAACGGTAATTCCATCAGCCGGCGCCAAAAGCCATATACGATAAATAATAATATTAATAATGCTCACCATCCCTGAATAAAAAAACAAACAAATTTTTGTTGTGACAGTCCAGTCCCATTAAGTTTTACATCAAGCAGGCTTTGATAAGAAAGTTTAATAATTGAAATACATTTATATGATAAACAATCCCTGAATCCGCAAAGGTGAAACACATATTTTAGAAAGAACTTAAAGAATGCAAATTCCCATACACCTTTGGGATGGAAACCTAATAGGTAATGACGTTTCAAGAATCAAAAATACACAATTCTACAAATGGAAATAGCAGAAACATGCAGAGAGAAACGAGCCATGCCAATATAAATAAAGGAAGTTCAAGATACTAATAGCCCAGAAGGTAATTTTCCTGAAGCTTTTGCAAAAATAGCATAACATTTCCTTCCTGAAGTCACTCAGATGACAAAAACCTGAACTTATGATTTGGTCGTCATATGGTAATCGTCTTGACTGGCAGTAAAAGGACGGGGCTCTGGATGTAACCTACTTGCTTGTACCTTTTTGAAAAAGATATTTGTGTCAAATCGAGGCAATCAGCGGGAGGCTATACTCATTATCTCCTACCTGCGCCTACATTAGCACCCTAGAAAATGGATTCTATTTACAGGATGGCAAAAAGTGGAGATAGGTAGGTGGGATGTTATTATTTTATAAACACATCACCCAAGGAAGTTGCTTGTTACCTCCGCAAAGGAGGATATGTTTACGTCTACTTTCTGTCTGTCTTTCTGTCTGTTTTTCTGCCCCTTTGTTTGTTGGTTTGTCGATTGGTTTGTTTGTCTATTTGTGTGTTAAATACGTCTAGAATATTGCAAACTGGTTATTTGAATGAAATGTTGATATTTGATAAGGAAATCTTGATAGTATCACACAAAAATACTGATTAAATTTTGGTGTTGATTGGCGAAAGTTTGGACGCTCTAGGTATTTTTAAAAAAGGTCCAATGAAGCTACAGAACAACAGATCTTTGTGAATACAAAAGAAAACGTAATATTTTACAATCCAGAGTGCTCTGGCATAGTTTGCTAAGATGCCTGTTTAGTATACAGGATATCTCTGATTCGAACCAGGGGAATACCCTACTTTATTCCCCATAGTTTCTAAGTTACGGCCTAAGGAAAAGTTGTAGTTTAAAAGGTGTACCTTATTTTGTCTTTTGTCTTGGAATAGCTTAAATCGTGAGAACAAAAACAACCAGTATACTTATCCTGTAGTTTAAATAATTTGACCATTTAATAAGAATGGTACAGAGGGTGTGTTTTCCGGATGCATTTTCTGTGGCTATATCTTTTTTTATCTCCGTAATTCAAAGCGATGTTTTTTGTAGCAAAGATCCTCACTACTTACTGTTTGGCTTTTGTCATAACTTTAAAGGTTTTAATCTAAGTATATTTGTAATATATCCTTTTACAGGATGCTATAACATTCTCGGAATGGTAGTATGAATTCCATTGTCTGTGAAAAAACACATTTCTGCAAATATTAATGGAACATAACTTAAGCAAACAGTTCTTTTTTTTCATTTGATTTTCGTATGGTTTACTATTATTTACTGCATCTCCTAAAAGCTTCCCTTACGTTATTATATTTTTACTTTTTTACAGAAACGTACTATTGTACTCTTATTAATAGTCAAGAATTCTTTAATACCTCAAATAAAGGAAATTAAAAATTTAAAAAAATTACGTCCACGTTAACTTAAGATACCATCGGTCTACTTTATAATAGACATGTCATTTAAGCCCATCATAACGATTATACTTTATAATTTACACCTACTTTGTTAAACAGATAAATAGATACTACTACGGATAGTGATAATTTGGAGATGTAGAGAAATTAAAAATAAATGCACCGAAATGGGTTCAAACCAGTATTTATAGCTGTCAAGGAGACAACTTCTAGCAGCTGTGTTATACTGAACTAGCCAGCTAACAAGATAGAGATATTGACAACATACGAAACCAGATGGACAGGTTGGATGGATAGATAAAGAGCTTAATGTATAAATGACATAGATAAAGATATAGACATAGATATAAATATAGATATAGATATAGATATAATATAGATATACATATAGATTTAGATTTAGATTTAGATATAGATATAGATTTAGATTTAGATATAGATATAGATATATGGATATATATAGTTATAGATATAGATATATGGATATATAGATATACTTATAGATATAGATATAGATATAGATATAGATATAGATATAGCTATAGATATAGATATAAAGCATGTATAGAGCAAATTTTTTATTGACGATATGGTTAAGCTATAAATTTAAAAAATCACCAGGTTTTCATCCAAGAACTCACATGTTTAAAAATATAATGAATTGATTTTTGTAACCTGTCTCATCTTATATTTTTAAAATCCATATATTAATACAGATATATCTTGATCAGAAAAGTTTTATCCTTTGTCGCAAGACAAAAATAAATAAAATTCATCTTCTCCTAAGTACTTTGTTGGTTTTTTTGTATTTAAAGCATCAAAAGACTTGGTCAAAACCACAGATACAAAATTATTTTCTTTCAATAACATAACATCTATGTATGTATGTATTTGTTCGCCACTAACAAAAAAATACAAATGTTCAAAGGTAAATGGTAAAAACCTAATACATGATGTTATCCAAAATAGTTAAAAAATAAGACTAAACAGAAACAAAAAAGAACGAAACAAACAGGCGGGACGGTAATCTAGAGAAACGGTGGCAGGGGTAGCATAATACAGATCATGAAGACCTTATTTTCATTATGGCCCCTTTCATGATCAATCCACTGACCAAAAATGATTTTTTTATTTTTTAGTTTTAACGTCATTTTCTCCCAGCAATTGGGGCTCAGACGGTGCCCTTCACAGGGACTTTGATTTGGCAGTGAGGAATTTTTTGGCCGGATGCCCTTCCTGACGCCAACGAATGGCTTTTTCTTTTCGCAAAGTTCTAAATTCTCCTCGACCGCTCGGGGAATCGAACCGGAACTCTTGGTTACTGTGCAGTGCACTAACCATTAAACCACGGCTCCTCAAAAATGGTAAAAAAAATGATAATGAAAGTAAAAAACAAAAATGACAATATTCGTACTTTTCCAGTGTCAAAAAGTGCAACAACATAGCATGGTTAGCAAATCCTTACCATATTTCAAATGACCTTGATCGAATATATATTTCACACCATCAATTACTAAGATACAGAACAAGTCTAAAACTTCGTGCCAGCTCACAACCGAGCAACAGCACCAAAATTAAATAATAAACAAAATGACATATGTTGATCAAGTTATTATTTTGACATAATATTTCTCTTTGAACACTTTTCAACAATTTTTTCAGGTTGTAGAGGAAGGTTCTCCTAATAAAGGACAAGGAACCTTTGCCTTGTCTCCACTTGTCTTGTAGGTTGAAACCATAAACATCCATTTAAGGTGTACAGTGATATTTTGAGGAAAGAAAATGCACCAGTTGAGTAGTATAGCAAGCATAACGTCAACTGCGACAATAGAGTTTTATGCTACACTGACGAAAAACATCAAAATATGAGCCGTGGCTTAATGCTTAGTACAGCTGCAACGTAACCAAGAGGATCCGGGTTCGATTCCCTGAGCGGACGAAAAGACTTTGGAATCTTTACAAATGAAAAAGCCATTGGTTGGGGTCAGGAAAGGCATCTTTCCAAAAAATTCATCATCGTTAAGACCAAGTCCCTATGAAGGGCACCGTCTGAGCCCCAGGTACTGGGGAAAATGACTTTTAAACCAAAAAATGATGTTGGCCTGTCTCGAGCTTGGTCATCAAGGTAGTATCTCATTTTATTTTGCTGAGGGATTGGGTACTAGGAAATAACACCTCTTCCTTACATATTATTTTGAGTACAACAAATAATTTTGAGTGATACTCTTCATCCACGGGGTTCAGGACAGACTATAGCAGTATCACGTACAAAAGGCTTTACACTGTTACGGCAACTCAAGTAGAGGGTCAAAAAGATTTACATAAATCTATTTTTAAACCACTTACAGGGACCAAACTAGAAATGGAAAATGTTTTAGTACTTTATATTGAAATCTACTTTGAGTCTTTCAAAAATGGCTTTTTTTAAGTCCAGCAAAACATCAAGCCAAATATCCCAAGGAAAGGTCCTATGAAGTAATTTTTCCGAGGCACACAAGTAACCAACGTATTTGTCAATAAGGTCAACAAAGATTAAAGAAACCTTTGATCAGAACATCATTAGTGTGCGGTTTTTAAGGAAAAGGAATTTCGATGTCCAGTTGCAATATTACCATAACAATAAAAAACTGTTCTTCCTATTTAAAGAACAAGGTAGATATTTATCATTAACATCTAAGCAACGCTTTCTATTACTAGTAACACAAGTAACTGCTTTTAGGAGTGAAAAGTTGATTATTAGTGAGTTTATTTAACAGAAGATCCAGCTGTTTTTCATAACGTTTCCTCTGAAATCGAATAAAACATCTGGTTATATTTTTACTGGTTTTTACTCTGGTGTGCAGGAGTACACTTTTAAAGTCCTTGTGAGAGTATACCTTGGGATTAAATTATGTGGTCACGTGATCAAAACCCAGACAGAACCATTAACTGTGATATTGATTAGTTGGACCAAAGACTTGTGCGAAATAAATAATCAACAATTTCAAAATTTAAAACCGGATGTTAAGTCGTACGTCAGGTAAGGGAAGGAGCTACTTTTATAAGTCAGAGTTTGTCTTCGTAAGTATCAATAAAATATATCCTTTTCACTATCCTTAGTTACAGAATGAAAAAGATAGCTTTGAAGTCTGTCATGAAAAGTGAACAGGGACTACTGTTATTTCTTTAATGTTTGATAAGTAATTACGAAAGCAAACATTGTTTCTTGCTCTGGTTGTGTTTGAAATCGTGTATACTTTCATAGCTAATAATTTTAACTAGAACGTTTGGAAAGATCTCACAAAAAGCCTTAAAACGTATATATTTACACATTTATTACCATTTTTATTTTCACTATTATTATTGATAAGCTCATAAACAAAATGTTAATTCTGGATGCCTCAAGCAGCGATTCCTGTTATACTTGCCACTTCTATATGTTATCGAAATTAAATATTCCTGGCATTTCATTTTATTGAAAAATCAATTTAATCTTGCATTTTTCAAAAGTCAGTGACTTTCCCATTTTCTTTCTTTTCTACATGACACGACATATTGTAACTTGTTGATTTGACGTCTACCTATTTATACTTCTATTTTCTAAATTCATTAAAGTCTACCATATTCGTTAAAGATAGCTCAATATCAAGGTAAAATAAATTTCAGTCACTTTGATTAAACGTGGAAAATAAAGCAAAGTTTCACTGAAAGATATTTTAATTTTTTTACTTGTGTTTTCAATTGATTTTGCTGACTTTGGAAAACGATAACTCTGTATCACAAGGTTCTTTCCTCCTTCACCCACGGTCTGCGAGCTACCACTGTCACTGCAATAATAAAACAATTGATAGGAGACAAATCATTATCTTTGGCTGTGTCTAACTGTCAAAAATCCTGTCTAATACTGAATAAACCTTTGCTTGTTTTTTAAAAACCTAAGCTCAATTAATATTCAATAAATTAAAAAAATATTAAATATCCACGACTCACAAATAGCAGATGCTGACACAACATATTTATTTTGGTACATATCTTGACTTTAAACTAATGTTTCTGTTTCTGACCCTTTTAAATATGAAGTACCATTGTATCGTCAAGCACGATCCACATCTCTATTAATTACTTAAAACTGCATGCTTTAACAATTCGGATTATTTCTTAGGCTGATTTACTTTCCAATTCTCTATCTAAACTACACAGGAAATAGGTTCTTTACAGGATAGAAGGACTTAAAATGGACTTTAAGGGATCTGAACTCAGCTATTTTTATGTTCACCTGTGAAGGCAATATATGTATCATAGTTACTCTTCATTCTGATCCTATTTCAAATTAAGTTATTGAAAGATTGAACTCGCTCAGGTCAAAGTGTATATCCATTGTTTGGAGCTGCAGGGGCCTTTTTTCAGAACAAGCAAGGCATCACACAAACTTCACAGGCAATTGCATTGACCTGGATTTTGTGTTTTGAGATGTTAAGCGTTTTAATTTTCTGACGGGCAGTTTGAAAGCCGAACTATTTTCGGTTGTACATGAAACTAATTATAGGACTCTTCAAAATTATACTATTTTCAAAAGAATTTCATCTCAAAGTTTCTTAATTCTAATTAATTTGATCTTTTTTTGTTATACTGTTATTTACAAGCAATGTCGCGACTGTTGATTAGTTGAAATTGCAGTTTTGTTTGTTTTCTCAATCTACGTTTTGTTTATCTCAAGTTGAGGTTGCATTTAGTTGCAACGTAAAATTTATGCTTGGTGTTGCAACAAAATTCTTCCTTCCTGGCTGATTTAAATTGTCAAGCTGAGATTGCTTTTTACATGTTCTATATTTCAAATTAAATTTAGGTTCAATTCTCTTACAAAGGTTGTTATTTAAGAAATTAAAAATTTTTTATAGCAATTGAACAACAGAATGTTTAAAAAAACCTCACTCAAATCTCTATATATTGGAATGCATCCAAAAATTTACTTATTAGCATTCAGTAAAAAGTTTTTCTCGACCTCATACATTTTAAAGTGATGGATGAGTTTATTAAGAAGGATCACGACAAGACAAGAACGGAATAAAAACAATCAAGCCTCAGAATCATAAACTGTACAAACAGCAAGCTTCAGAAAAACCTAGCTAGTTCTTAGTTCAAACGAATACCATCTTCAATGCAAAACGTGCTTAATATGTTTGTAAATTATTTAATAGTTACTACAGGTATTGTATAAGGTCGTTACCATAAACTCCAAATACGTTGTTTTGTCGAGGATAATGAGAAGTTGTACTCTGCAGAATGAAAATATAAGTCGGCATATATAATAAAAGGAAATCGTTTTTTATGGTCCTTTTGAGCACGTTTGGAAATATTACATTGACAGAAAGGATGATAGAACAGACCCCCAAAGGAGACAAATCACAATGGCATCAGTAGCTACTGTGGATATTATTATTATTATTATTATTATTATTATTATTATTATCATTATTATTATTTCTGAATATCCTAAGAGAATGTACAGATTACTTATGAAGTGCTATAAACTGTGTCCTTTAAATAACTATAAATAAAGAAAAATAAATAATACAAATATTCAGGATAAAATTAAGTTTATTAACAGTTTGAACTTTGAGAAATAAAAAATGCTAAGTTTCTTAGAAAGTTCAGCCTCGGACAGCCTGATTTCCTTAGAGAGCAAGTTGTACAACTTAGCCCTTATGAAAAAGAAACCAGCTAGAGATAGAAGTAGAGATAAAGAAAGAGGAGAAAGAGAAAGAGAACGAGAGAGAGAGAGAGACAGAGTGAGTGAGAGAGAGAGAGAGAGATATATATAAAGGTGGCTAGAGATACCGATACACTGGCTAGAATGGGTGCAAACATTATTACAGATGTTGGACAGATATACAACGCTACTACAATTAATCGTACTACTGCTACTACTACTACTACTACTACTACTACTACTACTACTACTACTACTACTACTATTAATGATAATGATAATGATGATGATAATGATAATGATAATGATAATGATAATGATAATGATAATGATAATGATAATGATAATGATAATGATAATGATAATGATAATGATAATGATAATGATAATGATAATGATAATGATAATGATAATGATAATGATAATGATAATGATAATGATAATGATAATGATAATGATAATGATAATGATAATGATAATGATAATGATAATGATAATGATAATGATAATGATAATGATAATGATAATGATATGCATGTGTCCTGGGAATGACAATAAACTGCATCCGGTTGTGGAGTTTCGACGTGGGCAAAAAAGGTTACCCTTTGCCTCAACTATCTTAGTTGAGGCAAAGGGCAACGTGAAAGTTACTCTTGGGCAACGTGTACCACCTGTTAACCTACTCGGAAGCCTTGAAATACTGGGTTGATGTTCGGTGGAGTTAAGGATGTCTCATGGGCAGGATGGGTCTTTAGCCTTTGCAATTCCCTTAGTGACGGTGTCACGATCAAAAGACCTAGAAGAGAAAACTGGATAACCAATTACCCTATGTCTATGGAAAATAATCAAAGAAAATCATCCCCCATCACTCGTCGCGCTGTTAAACAAGGAGCGCGTTCCTCAGTGAAGGACCAGGCTGGGGTCAAAAAATGTACTCCTTGGACCAATTCCTCCAACCCCTAGACCCTAGAGGCTTTCCGTAATGGCAATAATAATCAAATAGGTCCTTTAGATTGCAAAGTTATGAGCCAAATAACATAGAAAAAAGACAGAAGTGGACACGGAATGAATACAAACAAGTCAGGAACGCTTATTACCAGGCACTTGAGCAACCATCTAATGAGAATAGCACAACCCATACCTACCAGGTATGGAGAAGGATGAATTCTTACAACAGAACTAACATAGATACAAATTAGCTAGCAAATGTAAGGAGAGACATATTAAAAAAATAAAAGATTAAGGGAAACTGAACACTTAAAGAATAAAAACAGATGGTATTGAAACTGTTGAAAAATGGTACAAGCATAAGCTCTTACCAGTAATCGAGACACCACAGGTAACTATACTATGGGATTTCTCAATAAGAACCGAACAGAACAACTCAAGTCATCAGGAATAAACTGAAAAAGCAATGTCAAATGATCGATATGACTGTTCCATTCGACAATAACATCACCACCGAAGAAGTCGGAAAGGTTAACAAATACAAAGATTTAGAAATCGAAGTAAGCCGAATGTGGAACTTCAGAACGAAGACAATCACAGTAAATTGTAGGGGACTTAAGTATGTTGAAGAAAAGGATGCATAAATAAGTTAATCTAATACCAGGAAATATTTATTTGCCAGAAAGCCAGAAAATAGTTTTAAAAATTACAGTACACATCCTAAGAAGAACATTTTCTTGAAAAAACTCATTTTATTTTACTTTTTTCAATTGTATATCGTTTTAACTTTTGTTAATTATTTTACTCATAATAATATTTAGCCCTCCATATCTACTTAATAAAGAATAAAATAAAATAAAAATCCAGCAAAATGTCAAGTATATTTGAACGAAATTATACCCTAGGTTATGAGTAATAGCCAGGTTACTTCTCTACTTAGTTCTCAAGCACTATGCACATTTAGGAAAATGAGAACATAATATTGATAATAATAATAAAAATAATAATGATAATAATAATAATAATAATAGTAGTAGTAGTAGTAATAGTAGTAGTAGTAGTAGTAGTAGTAGTAGCAAGCTCAATTCTCTTCAGTGGGTGAGATGTACTACAAAGGAATTATTTCTTATTACATATTACGAATATTTTTACAGGATAAGTAAATTCAAAATTTTCATTCAGGTATTTAGAAATAAAATATTTACAAATAAACAAATTCTGTTCTACCATTGGGTACTGTTAGTGGAAGTTCAGCCCCATTAATACGATATAAAACAGTTAAAAAGAAAAATGAGAGATAACGTATAAAAGAAAAAAAATAGATACTTTCATCATTTATTTATGTGGTTATAAACAAAAGGGTGACTGAACCACATTTATCATTTCCATTAGAAGGACTCCTATTTGACACATTACCATTAGACAAGAGTTTTCAGAAAGGTCACAACACGTTTAGAGCAGAAAACATCTCAAAAACGTCAATTAAAAAAGTGAAAAAGGAGAATACTTTTTGATTTATGCTGTAAACAGCTTGATTATAAGAGCAGTCAAAATGTAACCAGCTCACTATTTATTTCAAACTCAAACTCTAGTTCAGATGTTTGGTAGGTATTGTTATTTACGAAGATACTAAACGTCTTATATCTGCTATTACCTGATATTGTTTAAAAGAAGCAGTCAAAGGGCATTTAATATACAAGATTTTAAAACAATATATTTAATACACAAATATATTAGTCAAACTCAAGGGAGTTTATTTTATTTTTATAGGTTTCAAAAAGTATTTACTGGTCTCATCCATGTCTGGAAGTGTATTGAATTTTTCATGTGATAGGGAAATTAATATAGGAGACGTACAATAAAACCAAGTAGGATGTGTTCAGAGGTGATATAGCTAACTTTATGAATTAAAGTACACAACATGACACTCTACACTACCCAGTAGAGACACATTTACGAACAAAATTTTAGATTTTTTTTAGCTGCTGTCACAACTAACATTATATCCTCTAACTAAATCAAGGACACTATCAATAGAATTAGAAACTATCTGCGAGAAAAACGGGAATGGGTAGAAAACGAAGACCAGAAGAGGCAGCTGCCAAAAATGAAATAAAAGTGGTTTACCCGTTTGCCAAGGGATTTACTAACACTATGATGTGAAGATTGTCTTAATCTTAATGCCAAGAATTAAATTCTTCCATCAAGAGGAAAGAAGAAGCTACAAGGTGGTCAAAATATTTCTGCAAAATTGTCAACCAGCTGAAAACTGCTATTCCCTGCTGAACGAAAAACATCTTCAGTAACAATTCTACCCATCAGCACTGACGACTTTATTCAGCGTAAAGTAAGAAAATTAATCAAAATGTTTAAAAAATCACAAATTTCCGGGACAGAGTAGCATCATTACTGAAATGTTACAAGCAGGTGGCGACGGCATTGTACACAAAAGAATCACAAGTTTCCTGGACAAAATAGCATCATTGCTGAAATGTTACAAGCAGGTGGCGACGGCATTGTACACAAAAGAATCACAAATTTCCGGGACAGAGTAGCATCATTACTGGAATGTTCCAAGCAGGTGGCGACGGTATTGTACACAAAAGAATCACAAGTTTCCTGGACAAAATAGCATCATTGCTGAAATGTTACAAGGAGGTGGCGATGACATAGTGTAAAAAAGAAATCACAAATTTCCTGGACAGAGTAGAATCATTACTGAAATGTTCCAAGCAGGTGGCGACGACATTGTTCACAAAAAAATCACAAATTTCCGGGACAGAATAGCATCATTGCTGAAATGTTCCAAGCAAGTGGCGACGACATTGTACACAAAAAGATCACAAATTTCCGGGACAGAATAGCATCATTGCTGAAATGTTCCAAGCAAGTGGCGACGACATTGTACACAAAAAAATCACAAATTTCCTGGTCAGAATGTCATCATTGCTGAAATGTCCCAAGCAGGTGGCGACGACATTGTGCTCAAAAGAATCATAAATTTCCTGGACAGAATAGCATCATTGCTGAAATGTTTCAAGCAAGTGGCGATGACATTGTGCTCAAAAGAATCACAGATTTCCTGGACAGAATAGCATCATTGCTGAAATGTTTACATTGTCCACATGATGTGTGTGATTTGGGACAGATATGGAGGAGGGGAGATGTACCGTAAGGATTGTGAAAAGATGTTGTCGTTTGCATCGTTACGAGTGATGCCTAACTGACTTTGACAACTAAAGAGGTGTGATCTTACTGTTCAGGGCTGAAAAAGTGCATTGCCAGATGAACTCAATCTTGGAAATTTGTGTTGTTGACCGTAAGTTGTGCAGAAGCAGCTAGTCCTTGGACAAAAACGAAAAATAAAAAGCAGAAATTTACGCTCCAGTGTGATTATCATTATCCTTTAGGAGTACCAGGCATCTCTTGCTGTCAGTTTCAGCAACGTCAGCAAAGTAGTTGAAAGTTTCCTCAGACCCTCCTCGTGGAAAGCTTTTTTTTGGAATCTCTGAAATAATGGTGAAAGCAATAGAACACATCTATGACAACTCTTGCTAATGTGTACGGATAAAGGACTGTGTTAGCAACTGTTTCCGTGGAAAACTTCATCTATTTGGAAAGCTCCATCAACAGCTAGGTTGCTATGGACTAAAAAATCAACTCCCGAGAAGGCTTTTTCCCAATATTTTGCTTCTAAGATTTTTTAAGATTTAAATTAAAAAAATTAATTATAAATATAGATATTCATTAAGGTCTCATAAGAGTTTAGGTTACTGTGACCAACTACATGGTCAAAGTCACATTGACCAACTACATTGTCAAAAATTCAAGTAAAACCATGCCAAACAGTTAGCATGAAATTGATGATTCAGTAAGAATACGTTGTTTTTAATGTTCTACCAAAACGAGAAAAAACAGTGACTTAGATACCTGGAATGCTTTTGATAGGATCTGTTTATCTCAAGCTACTATTTTTTATCAGCTGCACCAAAACATCTTCCCTGCTGCTACATATTGATTCAAATACATACATATATATATATATATATATATATATATATATATATTTCAACCAGTGCGTCATTGGATTGCAATCTTGCACAAGATTATCAAAGGACGATCGCATTATTCTTAAGGTCACTGTATCTAAGAATAGTAAAGAATTTCCAGAATGGTGGGGAATTCAATTTACATTTTACATTCCACACCTATATACAAACAGAGAAAAAGGTCAAGATTGCAAGATGAATGGAGTAGAGATAATCGGGTGGCAAACAGATGGTATGGTGGTTTTCCGTAGAATTGTAGTTGGAGCAAAAAAGCAACAAAGAACAAGACTGTTTTTACTGATCTTAGAATATCAAATACGACCGGGAAATTTTATGAAATGAGGTAAGTCCTTTGAGATCACAAGGTCAAAATTACAACAAGAATGAAGGTAGTAGATAGTAAATAGTATGCAGAAGAGACTTTATTCAGACTTCGATACACAAATGCAAATATCTTAAGAATTATCAAAGCTAAACTATTGCAAAATGTTATCAGAAGTCAATATCTGAAATACATAGGCCATATATGGGGCTGCTCTATCACTATAATAATGAAGACGATACTCTTTGCTCACCTTGCTCACCTTGAGAGGCCGCTATCCCAATAGAGGGGTAGGCACAGTCCTTTTCTTCCAATCAACTCTGTCCATCGCGTCTTTCAACCGCAGATTTCTCTCCCTCGTGTCATTGTCGACCACGCTTTGCTACGTCTCTTCTTGTTTCCCTCTATTACGTCTACCAGAAAGTCGTAAAGCAAGAACCTCCCGGGACACATGTGCCTCAGGTCTTCTAAGGACGTGACCATACCATCTGAGCCTGCGGCTTTGGATGACGGCCTCTATAGGCTTAAGATTTACTAGAGCCCTGATGACATCATTTCTAATTCTGTCTCTCCGAGTAATGCCTTTAACGCTTCTTAATATTCTCATTTCTATCGTCCACAGAAGGTCTAAGTCTTTCTTCTTGACAGCCCAACATTCAGCACTATAAATTATAACCGGTCTAACCATAATCTCATACATCTTTGCCTGAGTTTCATTGGCAATCGTTTATCGTAAATTACACTCGACAGTTGGCGCTCTGTTCTTTACATCATCTTCACACGTGGAAGCTTTATTGATCACAGAGCCCAGGTACTTAAACTTATCTGCCTGAGGGAGAACAGCACCATCTAAACTAACTTCAGTATTTCCTCCAGCTGCCGTCGAAAAAGACTCAGTTTTAGTACGACTGACTCTAAGAACCTTACTCTCGAGCGTCTGCCTCCACTCTCCCAGCCTCAATTGCTTCTCCACTGCAGATTCAGTACAACTGACAAGGTCATCAGCAAAAAGCATTTCCTTTGGGGCATTGCTATTAAGGTGGCTACTGATTACGTCAAGGATAACCGTCAAAAGAAAAGGGCTTAGAGCCGATCTGTGATGCAGACCCACAGACACCTCGAACGGCTGAGTACTCCCATGTTTAGTTTTAACCTTGGTCTTGCTATTTCTATACATGTTCATAATAGATTTGACATACAACTCTGGGACCAGCTTCTTCCGAAGACATTGCTTTATCAGAACTCTACGGACCGTGTCATAAACCTTTTCAAGGTCAACGAATGTCGCGTGAATCGGTTTGTTAACTTTGTGATACTTTTCCATCATGATTCTAAGAGCAAAGATCGCATCAGTCGTACTGCTCCCACTCTTAAAACCGACTTGATTATCTGATGTTGAACAGATGTTTCTAAGTCTGTGGTCTATGGTTCTCTCAAACAATTTGAAGCTATGACTTAGGAGTTTAATGCCCCTGTAATTATTGCGCACACGATGATCTCCTTTGATTTTAAAAATGGATACCAGTGTACTGATACTCCATTCTTCAGGCATCTTCCTCTGCTCAAAAAGAATCTCATTAAAAACTCTTGTCGTGAAGTTCACACCAGTTTCTCCCAACGCTTTGATAGCTTCAACTGAGATATCGTGTGGACCACAGCTTCTACCGTTACCATAGTGGAGAAGCAAATACAGTCTATAATAATGATAACAACAACAATAATAATAATATTAATAAAAATATACATATATATATAATTTAGATAGAGAGGATTTGGAATTGTAGAAAAGTGAAATATATGGTTCTAAAAAAGAATTGATAGCTTTGGTGGTACAGCTTGTGGTCATGATACCCACAGGCACTGGTTCGAATCCATACTATTTACTTTTAAACATACATATTTTAAACATATACACATATTTTTTCACTTTGCTATATGTATATTTGTATAAATATATACCTAAAATCTACATAGGAATTGAATTTTTTTCGGTTTAATGAATCGAAACAAAATGGTACCTATCATTGTGTGACTAGCCGAAGTAGTCTTAAAGAAGCATTCAGAACATATGATTTGGTTACCAGACAATACATATTCCTAAACCAAGCTATTCTTATCCAGTTATTATCTTTATTTCTTTTCAAGCATAAAGAATGATCAGTTGGTTATGATAAGGATTAGACCATTTTTGGCACGCCTATGAGGAAAGCTGGGTATCAGGAGAAAATTATCTTTAAACTATATACTAATCAAGCAAACAGAATCTAAGCTCAAGTTATCTGAAAAACGATTGCCAAAACTTAAAACAGTGAAGCTTTGTTCTTCGTCGTCCTTAAATTTTCTTTTCTGAAACAAGACAAAGAGAAATGGTCATGCTCGTTTAATAGTCATTTAGAGCAGTTCTTTTCTTACCAGACCAGCTATTGAAACTAGGTGAAGAGTATTAATTTAACACGATGACTTCAGTTTATCATATGCCATAATTTGATACTGTCATTATTATTTGAAACATCTGCTTTTGAGCAGAAGTTACTCTTAAAGCTCCACTGGCACTTTTCGTTTCTATGGTAAATGAACCATTACTTATTCCGTTGTGTATATATATCATTAGTCTTTTAGCCATTTCAATATGGAAGAAACACAAATAAAATTAACATTTTCAGTGAAATTTTTAGGAATACATTCTGTAAAGAGTTGATAATTGGAACTTGAAGGAGGAATGTTTCCATCTTTGGTCACTGACAAACTTGTTAATAATTAGTTCTCCTAAATCAGGTCTAGACAAATTTAAATAATAGGGGTAGGAAAGTAAGTGGTCCAGTAACAGAAAACGGCTAAAAGAATTTTTTTTTTGGTACGAACTTCCTCTGGATAATATCTCCTTGTTAGATAAAAGTTAATATTGTAATCACTATTTGAATTGTTTATTAATGAGAATATGAGGTCAGAGAACCAATAACATTTATTTTTCTATTTTACTTTTCATTTTGTCTAGCCCATCCCAATATACATTTTTAGTTCAAGGATTTCAACCTGGATGAGAGATGTCCATCCTTTTTCTTTTATATGATGGCTGGAGCATGTCATTATTTGTTAAGAAGGTGCCATAGGTTCAAGACTGCTCCTAGAAAAACAATGTCCATGTAGCATCTGTCTGAACAGAGCCTACAATCAAAGCTAATTCGTTTTCATATTTGTAAGAAGATCAGAAAAACACCTGCTCTCTCTCGCTTTCTCTACCTGTATTCAATTTGTCAGACAAGTATCGTTTAGCAGAAGAACTAAGTTTCATCGTTTTTAATTTCTCAAATTGTTTTCCACCTGCTATCTACTTCCAATTTCTTTAGATCTGTGCTTAGTTGCTACTAAGGAATTATTGTAGATTAGAGTAGTTGTGGAGTCGGTAGACTTAAAATCCAAGACAACAAATTTGGCAAGGATAGCATTCTTATGAATAGTTTCGTTGACATTAAGAGACTAAGAGTTTTATTATCCTTTCATTTTAACTGTGAACTCGGATGACAAAAACTGTTTCCTCAAACGATAAAGTATTTTATCACACGAATCCGATTCAGTCTTGTCTCTAAGTAACATAAGAAATTCACATTGGCACAACATTGTGTTATCTAAAGCTTAATTTATACCGAACTTTGGTCAGCTGTGGAGAAACTAACATGTCACCTGCTAGCATATTTTTTTCAAGAATTTTAATGAAAATCAGGTGGCTTTCCCACAACAGCTTAATCCAACTATCCTGAATATCGCACGGGCATTTATAGTGCTTCATTCATTATTGATAAGTACAATCACGTCCAATTTTTTTTTGTAATTATGCCGAATATTTTGACTTACGATCTTCTTTAATGGCTTAGGTTCTGAACAAAAACTTAATATAATCGCCAGCGTGCAAAAATTTATTACACCGAATTAAATACTAAAATTTGTTGGAACCATTTTTATCCTAAAACATTACTCTGATTTTAATCTCTGTTCATAAATGTAATATTCCAACTTTCTACCAAAAAAATTTATCAGCCTCTTACATGGAAAGGCCAAAGTGAAATTTTTTAGTATCACAAGTATCACAAATCGTTGTATTGATACCAAAGTGTGTTAGTGAACAATTAAAAACTTCAGAATATTTTACATATCTGGGTCATTTTTTAAAATTATTTTCTGTTACACAGAAACGCTATATCACAGTTAAAACTCACTGCGATGACAAAAATGTTGTAATAATGAAATAACTTTATTTCTTACTGTATTTTCTGATTATTTCAGTAAAAAAAAATCCTTAATTTTTTTAACAGAAATACAAGCCGGCAACATCTTGTTGTCATAATGTCAACAGTATTTTTAATTGATTTTTTTCAGGTAATTCAAAACAGTTTTGTACACATAAAAAAGGTCAATGTATTCAGCTTTAAAAGACAAATAAATGAGAGGAAAAACTATTTGTTTAACATTGCGTTTGATTTTCCATTTCCATTTCCGATATTTCGATGGCCACAGTTGTCATTTGTAATTGATATATTTTCTCAATTGATAATATGGTGATGATAATAATAATAATAATAATAATAATAATAATAGGAGAAGGAACTTTGAGACCCCTGGTGACTTGTTGTTACCCGCTCTCAAAGATAAAAGAACAAAAGAACTTTCCAGACAAACATGTCTGAGATTTACAATAATAATGATAAAATAAATTGATTTGTGGGGTACACGAACTAGTTTTGCCTGGTAATTATGAATGGGCCAGATCAAACATTCCCGCTCAACCCGCAGACGTGCCAGTCAGTTGCCTGACCTTAGCCAGTTGTGCATGTCCCGAAAGGGCTGACACGTCACGCATTGCTGTTTAACGGGCGGGAGTAGTGGGGGAGCATCATGTCTTGGTGTCGTGAGCGTGGATCTCAAGTTCTAAAGGGCTAAGTACCGAGTTCGCACTTGTTACTTAGTCCTGAGGTCTTGGGTGCGGTGAAGCCTCGCTACGGAGACCATTTTAAGCAGAATGGGTCACCAAAACTGGGAAACCTAACCAGGTCCCACCTGCTAAGTCATGTGTTGTATTTTTATTAACATCACTTTATCACACACACTTAGGTGTGATGCATGCACCCAGCTTACCCCTATCGGGCTGGGAGTCGGATAGGTTTGCTGGGCTTTCTACCCCTGAGTCCTTTGTGGGCTCGTGTTGCTCCATCACTCAATAATAATAATAATAATAATAATAATAATAATAATAATAATAATAATAATAATAATAATAATAATAATAATAATAATCCACATTCGTGGATAATAGAAAGGCTCAAGTTGGCACATATAGCAGATAATATAATTAGTTTTATCGAAAAATCAATGCTTAAATGGA
>RDPX01000232.1:1171155-1239357 GCA_003991215.1 Morbakka virulenta | reverse complement strand
CGATGCATGGACAGTACCTGAGAGACATGGAAGGAAAAGATGTAACAAAATCTTGGAGTTGGCTTAGAAATGGGGACTTGAAAGGCTGTACAGAGGCTCTTATTTTCAGTGCCCAGGAACAAGCCCTCAGGACAAACAGTGTTAAATTCCATATAGATAGGACTACTGAATCTCCTTTGTGCCGTTTATGCAATGAGAAAAGTGAAACTGTTTCACATATTGTTAGTGAATGTAAGATGCTGGCTCAAAGAGAATATAAGCGTCGCCACGACAATGTTGCAAGATATGTCCACTGGAGACTAAGTAGAAAGTTTGGCCTCGATACAGCAGATAAATGGTATGAACACATGCCTGAAGGTGCAACTGAAAATGAAGTGTCCAAGATCTTGTGGGACCATCCAGTGCGACAGGCATATCGAAGCAAGAAGACCTGATATTGTAGTGATAGATAAAATCACACGAGAAGTGAAAATAATTGATGTAGCAATACCAGGAGATGTGAGGGTAAATGAAAAGGAAGGAGAAAAGATCGAAAAGTACAAAATGTTGAAGGATTAAATAGCAAGATTATGGGAGATGAAACAAGTTACTGTGATCCCAATTGTGGTAAGAGCGTTGGGTGCTGTCAGTAAAAACTTTGAAAAATTTATAAGAGATATAGAGATCTACATGAAAATAGAACACACACAGAAAACAGCTTTGTTAGGAACAGCGCGGATATTAAGACTTGTACTTGACTGCTAAATCCAAAGGATAAGGAATGTGTGGTTGTCCATACAACTTGTTGTTGTACGTGATCACATATAAAATTACCGAGAAGAAAGATCAATCTCGAGACCTTGAATTTATAATGATAATAATAATAAAAATAATAATAATGATAACATCTCGGCTATAGCGACAGTTACACGAGAAATATCTTCTCACTTATTTTCCTTATCATTAAGTTTCTAAGGACTATGAATAAAATTAAAAGAGATACTTTGAAAATAACGTACTGACTTTGTTCGAACTGAAAGTCTCACGGAGAAACAATAATTTTGCTTAGGTAGTTACAAATTTTTAATTAAAAGTAAATTTTGTGCAGTTGGTGTAGATAGAAAATAAACTAAGTAACGTGTAAAGAATAAATTATCATAATTTATACTATTTAATTATCTTTTTTTCTTTGATACTATGTTACTTCGGATACTCAGTATTTTCTCTACAGTAAAGAGATTTTTAGAGTTAAAGAACGCCTGACATTTGAATATTCTAAGGGCGAGGTGAAGCAGAAGAATATGTGGTTAAGTAGCACATGTGATACAAAATGTGGAAAATTGTTCACTTTTGATGTAACAAACAATCGTTCAGAACACAAATTAAGCATACATTTATTTTTATTGTGTATTTGAATGTGGGTTCGAACGCAAGTAATCGGTTACATGATATAAGGTGACGAAAAGTATTTTTATCCAAAAGGCTATATACGAGAAATAAACAGAAAAAAGCATATTTAGAAAATGAGGCATCAAGAAACTTGATTTAAAAGGGGGAAATTATTATCCAAGGAATCTGCAATTGAATACTTTTGAAATGTTAAACATAGTTGATGATGGTTATTTTTTGAACAGACACATAGTTTATTATGATTGATTGAAGCTTGTTAAGGTACAATTGTGAATATCGGAACCAGAAAAGTATTTTAGGTGACTACAAAGCATGGGCCTTGTGCATTTTAGTGTCGAAAGAATGATGAAGACTTTGGTTTCTCACTACTAAACAATCTCCCAAAATGGCTATATTAGTTAGGACATTACATCATTGCGTAAAGGTAAGCATCTTGAAATAATTCAGTAACACTAAAATAGTTGGATTTTAACTCTACTTCTTTTTCCGTTGTGATACAGCCAGATTAGAGGTCCAACCCTAATGGGTATTCTAGCCATTACAGTTCTTGACGTTTACCTTTATAATTGGAGATGCAAATATATGATAAGTATGCCTTCTCCTCGATTGCAAGCTCCGACATTAAAGCTACTTCCAGTAGTTGTTTAATACCTACTTATAAAAATAAAGTACGAGTTGCAAGCAATAATTTCTTTACATTCCTACATAACTTTAGCTACTTTGCATTATGATTTCTGATAACTTCCGTTACGGTTACACTTGTCTTCTCTTTTTTTTTGAAACATATTTTTTTAACAAAATTGGAGTTGGGTTTGTTTGGATTATATCCTATAGTTCCCAATTTTAGTATTCCTTTTTCTGCTTGCTTTCATTCTTTACCCAAATCATTTCAAGGAAAGACTGCTGTTCCTTAAGCTTACATAGTCTTTGGATGCACATCTATGATTCTAGCCAGTATAATCAACACTACAATGACAGAAGAAGAGTCATTAATGCAAATGAATTAATCTAGGGCACCCGTGGCTTAATGGTTAGTTCAGAGGCACCTCATACCAGAGGTTTCAGGTTCAATTCCCCAAACACGAGAAAAGAATTTGGAACCTTACAGAAGAAAATGCTATTGGTTGGCGTCAGGAAAGGCAACTGGCCAAGGAATTCCTCCCTCTGAAGGGAATCGTCTGGGTCCCAGTTATTGGGTAAAAATGACGTTAAAAACAAGAATAAAAAAAGGGAAAAAAAGGAAGGACTTTTTTGGGGGTTATATTTATAATTAAATTTCCAGTCTAGTTCAGGTTTTTATTCCATTGGGGTAAAAATCTGTAAAAGAAATAAAATTTTGTAAAGGCTTCTTTGTTTTCACGAATTCATTTTTTGGTAGAGGCAGTCCTGGAAGAAAATAAAAAGGTCTGACTCGACATGTGCTAAACAATATCTTTTTACCTGATTATATTTAAAAGAAAAGGAACCCCAAAATATTAAATAAAAATTAGAGGAAAAACTCTAGAGTAGAAGGACAATTTTTTCTATTTAGTAGGATTGGCCAATGAAAGTAAATTTTATGAAGAGAATACCGAAGAATTTGGATTTCAAAAATAGTCTTCAAATCATTGGAAAAATGCAATAGAAGAATAGGTATCGCTAAAAAAATTGATTCTGAAGTGCTATATACGGAGTATACTTCCGTATAAATTTGAACCATTTAATTAAAGCATGCAAAAACACTGAAACCCACAAGAAGTAGATTTTTTTAAGAAAAATATAGTTTGTCATAGACACTAGAGGAAAGAAATGAAGAGGTGGTAAGAAATCCAAAAATGAACTGTGAAGATAACTGTTTCTTCAGCCAGTAGACCTACAACCCTTGAAATGTTTAGTATAAGACGTATCGTAGTTACTACATTTTTTATCATAACACCTGATTAGTATATTGATTCTATGGTATCATTTCAACAGCATGTTCTGAACTTTCAAATATATATCATTTGTAAGTTCGAATATTGAATCCAAGTGTTAATGAATTCCATGCAAGCAATCTTTTACTCGATATCGTCATTATGGAAAGAGATCTAAATATGCAAGGCTCAAATTTCAAACAGAAAAATATGTCTTGTTTTACATGAAAAAAAAGATCAAGTAGTCCAAGGAAGACTCAGTTTGATATCCAGTGTAAAATTGCACACAATCTTCTTCTTCTTCTTCATTGTCGTTCGACTTATCCCATGAGGGTTCGTCATAGCGGACCCTCATGGAATAAGTGCACCGTCTCCATCTTCCTCGGTCATGTGCCACATCACTTGTCAGGCCTTTTGCTGTCATATCATCCTTAATGTTGTCGGACCTCCTGCGCTTCGGACTTTCCCTTTTCACTCGTCCTGGCAGGTTCATTCTCATATATTTCTGTCCTACATACTCTAAATCGTACAAAATATGATGCACAAAAGCAACAAAAGACAAAACGTTCTAATTTGTAATACTGTTTCTTGTTTTAAACTAGCTTTTTGGTATCAATCATTTTTCCCAATCACTCTATTTTTCTGGATACTAGGAAGACCTAACGAATCTAGAGCTCAGAGAAAAGAGATGTGTCAAAATGTTGAATTTTCTCTAACATGGAACCACTGTTACCTCGATAAACAACAGAATTGAAATATTGATAGGCAAGTTTTAGCACCATCAGAGTAAAACAACATGAAACGAGCGAGTACATTTCAGCCTTCTATTAATCGCTTGTGTAAGGTGAGCACAAGATGGGTCTTCTTTCTTCCATATTTATGGAGTTAAAAAGCATTTTGCAGGGGAAGTGGAAAGCCTTGGTTGAGGAAGGTTAGGGTAAGTATTACGGAAAACGAAATCGAAATGAGCTTTGCACCAAATGTTCGCTAAATGGGTTATCGAAAATTGAATCGTAAAAGGTTTGTGGCTGTGTCAATTATAATGGCGACATATATTCATTTCAACTCTAGAATACAAGAAAAGTGTTTGCATTGATTATTCTTTAATTCAACCATTGTGTAAAAATGATCAACATATACCTTGAGTAACAAAGTAATAGTTACAGAAGTAAGAAAAAAGCTCCCTAGTAAAATATAAAAAAGTACTATCTATAAAAAGTCAAAATGTTTATACAACTAACTCACCCATGCTGCGAAAAAAAATCTATAAATTGATGTACAATTTTCAGAAAACCCAGCTTAATTTAGAATAAAAAGACTAAAAGGTTTGTATCAAAACCTTAAATAAATATATAGCAAGGTATGTAAAATATGCTTGAAATTACTTGAAACACATTATCAATACTGTGAAGAGAGGTGTTGGGTTACCAGAACAGAAATCAGCGCAAGAAAGTATAAGATAAACAATGTGGAAATAAGACATACTTGAATGTCAACATTGATCTTCGTTGACCAAACTGTTGAGTTAAATAACAGAAAAAAACCGTTTCACTATTGACTGAAAGCGTACAGAAATATGAATTTTGCGTAACTGAAAGCAGGAAAGAGGATTAAAGTTAATTAAAATTTACATTTAAATATTAAATGTAAAACTTAAACCTTTTCAAAGAGTATTATAATCTTCCATAAAATAACCAAAGTAATTCAATATATATTTCACTCATTTGTACATTACTTTGTAAGAGAATCCTCAGCTAATCTCTCTACCAAATCTGTGTAGGGAAAAAAATAATTAATTTTGATACTGAGAGACATATTGCATAGCAGTGACATTGTATATCATGCCATTAGCCTGATAGACTATCCTATCAGCGTTGTGCTGGACTGACACATATATTCAACACTAAACTTTTTTTTATACATTTCAACTACAAACAAATCCATTCTTTATACTTAGACTAATGACTTATTGAAAAGAAATGCCATTAATATGTTTGTGTAATTAAAATTTAATAAAAATATACAACTGAAATATTGGTTCCGACAAAATACCGTGCAAAAGACTTTCTCTGATCTTGTTAAATTTCTAAAAGGAGTTTAGAAAAGTGTATGAGTAAATTATAGACCTCTAATATTTGAACATTATTGGCAGAAAAGTATGATTGATTATTTGACAAATATCATTTCCCTACTAGTTTTATTTCAAAGAGGCATTTAAAAAGACAACTCTGTTTCAGAAAATTTAATGGGCTGCACCTGCTAATTATTTCTTTAAAATGCAGCTTTGTTGAGGTAACAGAAAAATACATAAAGAGTATTTTTTGTGAAGTTAACAGTATTTCGTTTCTGGTGATGGGATACTTAATCAAGCAAAAAATTATTTATTACTTAGAGAGATGGCATTACAAAAACATTAAAGGCAAGAAATATGATCGGGTGCTCTAATGACCTCTGTTTACCATGGTAAGTTATAGAGTATCTTTGGATTTTGTTCATGTTAAATTCGAGGTAATATTTGCCCCCGAAGTATTGGCTTCATATTTTAAACCCAATATTCACTCTTTAACCTAAGGTAAACAAAAGATAAGAAACACTTCTAAACTGAGTTCAAGCATGCTGACATATGTTAACTTTTCTTTTCAAAAATCCTGATTTAATGTTGGACGTGGAGGAAGTGCCGCCTTGCTGAGAGAAATTATATCCCATAACAGCGAAAGCAGACGGCAAGAGATAAATCTTCTTTGTGTTTACAGTAAATCTCGTTGAAGATGACCAAATTTGTCTTGCATGTTTGATTATTTATGGCTTAACTTCAGCTCAAACGTTCTTCCACTTTAAGTCTAATGTAAATAAAATAGGCTAAATGCTTATCTATCCCTCTTAACAGGACAGGAAATTATCTGCCAATAAAGTTTGGCGAAGCATTTTGACTATTAGTGACAGGCAAGAAAAGATGAAAAAAAAATTGCGTTTAAAGGAAAATACTGAAATATTTTACAGGACTATTTGAAAGTAACAAGAATCAACTAAATTTTAGAAATGCGATTGGAAGAAAAAAGACTTTTTTTTAAATTTATGTGCAAGTAATTGGTCTGCTATGGCCTCTACTAAGTCCCTTACGTCAAAGATTTTTAAGGTTTACCTGCTTAATATTCTAATTACTATAATTTAAAACTTTTTAGAAAGTGAGCAGAAATTAAAAAATTGCCGAATTGATTAAAATTTTTAAAAGAACCTTGAAAGCTGGTTTGAATCCACAAGGCTAATGCAGGCAAAAATTTAAAAAAATTCAAACTTATTTTTATTAGACTATGATTTTTCGAATCAATGATTGTTAAAAAAATATTTTGAAGTACGTTTTCGAAATGATTAGCAAGTTTTTTTCTTTATTCATCCTTCTTAATCATTTAAAATCTTTTTTGATAATGATAATGATAATAATAATGATAATGATAATGGTAATGGTAATGGTCATGGTCATGGTCATGGTCATGGTCATGGTCATGGTCATGGTCATGGTCATGGTCATGGTCATGGTCATGGTAATTATCACTCTCACTCTCACTCTCACTGAGAGTGAGAGTGAGAGTGAGAGTGATAACAGCTACAGTAACAATAGCTAAAATAAATGCCGAATTATTTAAGACAAATATGCAGGCAAATGGCTTCACTCCTTTCTCAAAAGGCTCAGTTTTAATTAAAGCGTATCCAACTAAACAGTGACTAAGAATTTTTCTTCCCAAATTTTATGGCAACAAGATTTGTTTTTTTTATCACCTTGCTTTGAAGAGCTTTTTCTAAAACCTTTCTAGTGTTAAGCATACTGTTGAAAGCCTAAATCGTCTTAACGCTGTTTTGATCTACTTCCTATTGATTAATTTAGAATATAATGTAATCAAATGTTTTGTAAAGACATCATCTTGCTGCGATTTAATAGCTGAAATTTTAGATAAGACCTAATTGGATTCCTATCATAATATTTTGCCTGCTATCAAATTAAGATCTTTTAGAGCTTTCTGTAAATCCAGCCAGGCCCTTAATTAGATTTTAAATCTTTCGAGTGAAAACTGCTCATAACTGCAAAATATTCGACGTTATCGAATTTAAACCAATGCATATTTGAATGGTTTTATAAGACCAGCAGGTCTGTGTGACTGAACTGTTCAAAATATTATTTTTTGAAACACTGCACCTAAATTCTTTTTACGTTAATAGTTACCTTATAACCTGCCTAACCGATTTGCTAGTTTTTCTATGGGTCCAAGTGTACTATTTGTTTTCATTGACCAAGTGGCTTCGAGTTTGGTGTACTTTTCCTGAATCCTAAATCGGCAGGTACCTCTTTATACAAAAATTGCAAAAAACAGCAACAACAATGAATTAATTTGTAAATATCTGGAAGACGGCTTAGGCTTATTTTTCAAATGGCTCATTGCATTTTCATATGCCTGCGTTTTATCGTGTTTTTATCTTTAGTTGATTAAGCCCTTAGCTATTTTCTACCAATTTTCAATTGAACCGTCTTTAACGAAAAAAATAGTTTTCTACCTTTTTTGTAATCTTACAAGATATGTCTATCAGGCTACCATGTGGATAAACGTTTGAGCTATCAAAGTCACTATAGTGCATAACTGAGAATATTGTAGTTCTAGCACATTTCCTGTTGCGTTATTTTGTTCTTTCTTCGGTCGCAGACTAATATATTTACGGGAATTTGAATAACACTAATAGATTACTAAAAAAATGTCTCTGTAAGCAGACAGATGGAAGCAAAAAAATGTCTATTCAGTCTGCTTGAACTTGATTATCTGTAACAAAAAACTACCTAAACCGACTAATTTTACTTTCAAGGAGCAATAAGTGAAATATGTAACAGTTTTGACATAAAACTTTACCTCCCCTGACCCTAAGACACATTATTAAGCATATATTCCAGAGTTTTAGAAGCTGGTCTTTAAATTATTAGGCACAGTCTTTATCGAAAAATGCAACCTGCGCTTGGCGGTATAGGAAAATTTCTTTCTTTCGAAAAGAGCCATTTAAATTTTGTAGCTTTGGTTAGCAGTAAAGGCAAAAGAACTTCTCATTATAGCCACGATACAATCGGAATCAAGAGTAGATATTTTACTCCACTTGTGGTTATCCGTTACGCAAATTTTAAAAAATAAGCTGAACCAAATTTAAAGCTGAGGAACAAGAAATTTAGATTTAGTGTTATTACACAATCCTCACGAATATATGAGAATTTTAATGTTGTCACACCCTCAAAACAACCAATAAAAAAGACGTTACCATGAGCACAGACCTTATTTTAATACGTGTTGCAGTGGGTTCCATCCTGTGGATCAGTTACTTTAGTGTAGAATTAAAAGAGTATATATTAATGATTGTTTTAAGCCGTTGGTAGGTTGGTGTTGGCAACACTCCACAACATATTTGTCTACGTATTTTGGTAGAATATCATTTAGTATTAAGAAATAGGTTTAACAAAGATCATCTCATATAAAAGGAAAACCCTTTATTACCGATTGGCCTGTTCGTCTACCTACCTTTCTATCCATCTATTCATCCATCCATCCATCCATCCATCCATCCATCCATCTATGTATGTATGTATGTATGTATGTATGTATGTATGTATGTATGTATGTATCTATCTATCTATCCATCTATCTGTCTATCTATCTATCTATCGATCGATCAATCTATCCACCGATCTATCGATCTATCGATTCATCTATCAATTTATCAATCGATCCATCTTTCTATCTATCGATGTATGTATGTATGTATCGATCTATCGATCTATATCTATTCAGAGAAAGTTGACTTCTTTCATCCTATCAAATCTTAAAGGATTTCTTTTCACTTAATCAGCGAAAACATGCTTTTCGGTAGTGAGTTATTGGTAAAGATGTCGAAATCTTTCTTAACTAGTTGTCAATGTAAGAACACTGGCATTAATTAATAACAAAAATTTGCAATCTTCGCCAGCCTTTTTTGTGCTATATTTGAGAAAAATAGTACAACCTGAAATTTTATCATTGCCAGCTGTTGTTTCCTATTATTGAATATATTTTCTCAATATAACAACACAGTACCAATTTGTTATTTTACTTTAAACCAGTTTAAAACTGCGATTGTTCATGTGGGGACATGTGGTGATTATATTTTGAAAAACCTGATAAAATTATCTGAAATAAGGGTGTTATTACGGTTTTTAAGCAGCATATGGCTTGGAAATAGCAAAGAACTGAATACAAAATAGGTATATAATTTTAGCTAAAATTAAAGAAAATACCAAACCTCTTGTCTCTCGTTATAAAAAGAAGATTTCATGATATTTTTTGAAATGGTTTAATTTAATTTAAGAAAAAATATTATGCTACACATAGATGAAGTAGACAACCCAAAACATAGAAAGATGCACAAACAGAGAAGGATGTTGGTGAATAAAATTAATGTTAACTGTTTTCGAACAGTTTCGATAACCATCGGCATCTTTTTTGTTGACCGTACTTTCAACGTTGCATTCCAGTCATATTTCGTCTTTAAGCTAACTTTCATTTATGTATTCTTTCACTGTATACTAGTTTAAGTATCTTTAAATTTGCATGTGCTACTTTTTTGTCGAACTATGAAACATAATAAAAGTTTACATGATAAGTAGCAAAAACTCTGACAACCCTTGATGGAAGTAAGGATAACACAATAGCGACTGGTTTAAAAAAACATTCCTTAAAAAAAGGTGAAACAAGCCTCATTAAAGAAACGGGAGACTCTTAGGTAGGTTGTGGAGCAATGCAATTATCATAAGAAAAAAGGAATTGGACTGACATAGTCATAAACGTCTACCAATCAATCAATCATCAATCAATCAATTAATCAATCTATCTAATTATCTATATATTTATTCCAATTGATTGATTGATTAATTTCATTTTAATAAAGCTATGAAGGACATTTATATTTACCTGTTCTACATACCTGTATGCCATATATGTGTATATATAGACGTATATATAAATGTTGAGACAAGTGTTGAGACAGATGTTGAAAAAAAGATGCGAAGCAAACTAATATAAATGAAAATCAATATTAATCATAATTGTCCTAGAGCCAACATTTATAGGTAGAAAAACAAAAGGGAATAACTAAATGGCTAGGGCAACAAACTATTTGGTACATATTGAATTTTCTATAGAACCTGAATTTGTTTTGAAAGTAGTATTATTGCATTAGACTAGATTAATGCAGCAAAACTATCTGTATTGTCACTTGCAGTAACACGTAACAATCACACAGTTCTCTTATGAAGAGCTTTGTAAAGGCTGTCTATTGATGATTTTCACATTCTGTGATGTTGAAGTAATGAACTAATAAACAAATAATTTCAAAATTTTGAAGAGAAAGGATAAAAGCAAAACAGATGAGGAGTAAATCCAATCAAAGTTTTTCTACACAATGTTTCCTAGACCGTAAATGTGACTTGTCATAGATCTTTTCAATCTTGGTATTCAATACAAAACCTGTGCTTTAAGGTTATTTTTTACTAATATATCTTGTCTGTATCACTCGCCGTATGATGGAAATTATTACGATATCTTCATTAGATGAATTTTCTATAGATTGATACAAATAGTCGACTACAGATGCTTTTATATTTTGAAAGTAAGTGTTTTAGCAGTTTTGTTTTGTAGAAAGAAATGAAATATATCCTTTTTAGTAATACTCTAGTTCTCACCATGACATTGTCTATACCAAAATAGTCTACACACTATACAAAAGATATTAACAATTATGAACTCAACATAGATCATTGTCTGACCCCAGTATTTGTTTTAGTTCGTGTGGTTATCTTGGCATTGACTTTATTTTATTCTTTACTAACAAGCTAAGATTTTAATGTATTATTTATATCCCTCTTTTCTATTTTCTCTAAAAAAATAGTTTTGATTTTTAGATAGTAGGAGATATATGTTCAACCCAGTTTCAATTTATTGTATATGGTACTGTTAATCTTATTCTTACTATTGACGTAATATGACGTTACTAATCTCAATTAGGACAGAAAGTCTTAACCCATTAGACAATACTTTATTAATAATTAACAGCTTTCATTAAATATTAAAAGGACGGATATCAGGAGATTCTTCTTTTGATGAATGAAGTTGATAAAGTGATAGCTTATCAGTTTGTGTAAAAAATGTGAGTTACAGGTTGCTTTCTTTAAAAAGGATTCTATCAGTCAAATAAGGATTCATTAGATGTATTTTTTAGAATTTCCGTAGTGGTCAATGCTCATCTATCACAACGTATCTACGTCTAGGCAACAACTGGTCTGGTGTCCATATGTTTAGAAGTAGCTCTGCCTGTCAGAGGCAGGTGTCTAAAATAAAAAATTATTTGTCAATAGATCCCAGGGTCTTAAACAATATCTATAGTCGCAAAAATGTATAACCAGTGACAGATGTGTTTAGCTTTATCAAGGCATGGTTGTTATTTCAGCACTTCTTGTTTGGAACCAATCACTTTGAATTTTTTAAAATAGAAATGAAATTTTACATACCTCTAATCGTGACAGCGTTTGAAAAACATTTTGATTATTTCAGACACCTGTAAAACAAGACTTTGGCTGAGGAGACAATAAGTAAGAAGTTGGACTAGCAAGGATAAATTCAGGTAGGATAATTCTATTTATGACCAGTTATTAATTTAGTGACTTGTTCTAGTCTGGGACTTATTTTTACAGTACTTTATTTCAAGCAATATTATTTTGATAGTAGCAAGCGGCGGTGAATTTATTTTGCAAGAATTATATTTAGGGAACTTTCAGAGAATACATTTGACATATCAAACGTACATTGTACATCGGATTTCCAATTTGGGTTGACTTTATCTTTCGTACACTGTTAACGAAGGTATGAAGAAAAATATTTTTTATTGAAGGTAACAATTTGTGTAAAACTACCAAGCGAAAATGGCTTTTGAATTACCTAACATTAGTCGAAAATTATAGTGCCTTACAATTTTTATAGTTCCTTGTGTATCATAGCCCCTTAAAGAGTTTGGAATTTCAGACAATGTAAAGGGTATAAAGTTTCCTTTTTATCTATAATGTCCTGTTTGCAGGCAAATTAACAGGTTGGTTAATATAACGATTAGTGGTCTTGTATTTTAAGTTTCTATCTTGCCTTGTAAAAACTGATATTATATCCTCAATTTTATGAATAGATGGTGTACAGCAAAAAATTAGTTATAACATTCAATATTATATTTCTTTTCAGTAGTTATTTATTTTTTAAGTAAAAGATCGATAAACGCAATACAGAGAATATGGGATGATTAAGATCGGTAAATTCTTTTGCGTTTGCAAGGATAAAAAAAAATTGAATAAAATCTCAAGTATTTTTAAATACACAAGTTGTTGAGGTTACCTACAGTGGTTGATAATAGATAGAATAATATTTTGAAATAGAATATACATTGGACTGGTTAACAAATTAATGGGAGGGTTACTATTCACTCCCTTGTTGAAACAAAATATAATGTAATTCAGTCACCTGTAATTGTTAACCGTGGCATGAATAATGGTTTAACAGTGAGAGACTGCTGCAGCGTGCTTGCTCATGTTTTGTTGTCAAAAATTACAGCTCCAACAGAGATTCCCAAGGAACCCGTCAACCTTACAAACATTATGTTAACCTCTTTCTACACTACCTTGCTCTGCCATAAGTAAATTGACTCCAAAATCTGAAGATTATTGTCAACTGATGTGTAATGTAGAAGCATTATAAGCCTGTCCATTGTCCAGTATAGAGTAAAAACAACTTTACACGGAGTTCTTTACTTGGCAAGAGATGATTACTCGCCTCGCAATGCACTGGAAGGTATGGTGTCTGGAGGAAAATGATGAGAGCATCCACATTGCGTTTCATTACAGAAACATCTGGGTATCTTTTTACCATTTAAATGAATAATTTTTGTCAGTCTTGTTTTTTTATTTTTACATTGTGTTATTATGACAAGCGTATCTTAGCTGGCATGTCTACTATATTCATATTATATATTTATTTAATTTTTTTAATGTCATTTTCCCCCAGCAATTGGGGCTCTGACGGTTCCCTTCAAAGCGATTTTGTTTTGGCTGTGAGGAATGTCTTGGCCGGATGCCTTTCCTGACGCCAACCAATGGCTTTTTCTTTTCTAAAGTTCGAAATACTCCTCGCCCACTCGGGGAATCGAACCCGGAACCTCTTGGTCACTGTGCAACTGACCATTAAGCCACGGCTTCTCTTGTATTCATATTATATACTTCCTATATAATATATTATATTTTAATCTATGTTTATTAAGTATTTGTTATTGTTAAAAATATATATTCAAGTTTACCAAAAATGTGCTGGACAAGCAAAACTACCTATTGTTATTCAATAATTAGGGGAAATGACTTGGTAGTTTTTAAGGTCTTTCGGAATCTTAAGCTGCTACAGCAGCTTATAAGGTACAAAAGTACCGTTAAGGTATATGTGTTTGGTCAAGTGCTAAAAACTCTATTTTTCCCCGTTGTTACTGAAAACTACCAATAGAAAATAGGCATAAAAGACTGATCTGATCAACTCTTAGTTGACTTAGTTACACTTAGTATTATTTGAGATAGAGATAGAGATTCCAAAGACAACTAGTACCTACGTACCTATTCGATCACAGCTCCTAAACACTGTTGCTCTTGTTTTTATCCTAACATTGTTATGTTACAAGGTATCAAAAACTGGGCGTTGTTTGTCATTAAGTGCCCAATGTCATCATATCATCATGACCATAATCATGACCCCCCCCCCCTTTCCTTTGAGGCCTTTGCTGCACCTATCGATATGCACTTTTTCTCCAGATTCTTATGTTTTCATCATTTCTTTTGCAGTAAAAGGCATCAGGTATCAGATTCCTTCATTTCATGATGTTGTCAATCTATTTTTATTATGATCTCCAGACTTGTTTCCATTTATTGTCCATAAAGGTGCTGCATACTACCTTCTCATTCCTTTTTACATGTACAAACCAATAAAATTTTCGTTATTTAATGACACTCAGTGAAATTTTAAGATCCACACATCGCCTCTTTATTTCATTCCTTAACTTATAATTCGTTTTTGTATCTTTTCAGGAGATTTTAAAAAATTTAAGTAACCATTTTATATAAAAAAGTACCATTTTTTCTGTTTTCTTGCATATAAAATTCGTATTTCATGGCCATATGATGACTAGTTACAGAGGTAACTAGTGGGCATACCAACTTCACATTAATCGTTAGAATCAGCTCATTCTCTTTTCAAAACTTATATCCAGTTTTGCTCAAACACTATCAGCTGAGTCAATGTCGAGCTACAATTAATTTCTTTTGTTGAAATTGCATCTTTAGTAGTAAAAACATAAAATACTTAAAGTAGCTTATTTGTTCAAGCTCTTTGCCACTAACGTCAATTGGATTCATTTAAGTAACCGATGATGATCATATTACTAAAAGTTTGCTTTTCTTAACACTTATAAGTGCTAAAGTGGACATATTTAGGAATGAGCTTGGGTGTTTTACTCAAGGATTTCTTTTTAAAATCACGTTCGTGCTTAGGTTACTTTCTCATAAACAAATTCACAAGGTAAATAAGAATTTGTGCTTAGAGTCTGATAAATGACATTCATTGTTTTTAAATATCCCTGTCATAGCAACGTTGGATATTTATTTAGATATCGTAATTGGATATTATGTGTCGTTGAATATACATAAAACAAGACTACTATGACTTAATAACCGAAATAAAGGAAAAATTACACTTGTATAAAAGCGTCAAAACACACACACAGATATATATATATATATATATTAATCTATCACAATTTTATTACTCTTTTTTGTCATTCTTCTTGCCATATATGTCTTTCCAGAACATTATTCTTATTTCTTCTGTTATTTATATTCAAACTCTGTGTGTGTGTTACTCGTTGTCTTGTCTTTGCCCTTCTGGTTGTTCATGAATGTCTCATTTCCTCATGGTTATTAATTAAACTTAGTCAATACCATCTTTGGCTCCGAGTGTTATACTCTAATACTGTATATATATACATACATATATATATATATATATATATATATATATATATATATATATATATATATATATATAATATAACATGGTAACATGGCAACTAATGCTAATATATACTGTAATTATGGAAAATAATATAAAGCTGATAACATTTGTAGCGATTACATTAAGACACGTCAACCTATGGAATCCAGAATCTTTTTCTGTGCCACAACTACAATTACCATTTCTTCCTTTTAAAAAACTGGAATTTAAAAAAAATTATCATTGTTAATAAAAGAAACAAATAGTTTTCACAATTGTCATCACGTGGTTAAAATTTCCCAAGTAATAAATGGTAATCTGTTATCCACGGTTAGGTGATGATCTAAGATGCTACCATATTAATTTACTTTGCTAGTTTTGTTTGCCTCTGGAGGAGCCGTGGCTTAATGGCTAATACAACTGCGCCGTAACCAAGAGGTTCCTGGTTTGATTCCTCGAGCGTGCAATTTTGGAACTTCACAAAAAAGAAAAAGCCTTTGGTTGGCGTCAGGGCACACTCTGAGCCTCAGTTACTGGAGAAAATGATCTTAAAAGCGAAAAAACATAAAATTTTTCTTACCTCTGGATATTTTTCTATCAGTCTTTCTCAATTCTCAAAGGCTGCCGTTCAAACGCCGGTTTTTTACCGTTATCTCGTTTTGAAAATGAGAAATTAACGTCACACATGCAATGCAAAAAGAAAAATTTACTTAATAAACAATGTGCCAAATGTGGCCAAGCCAAAATTAGCAAGGGACAGTAAGAAGAAAGCTAACTTTGTAAATATTCTAAAAGCAAAACTTTTCAAACATTTGATGTCCGAGTTAATTACTTGCAAGGTTCTAGCTTCATTTATTCTAAATTAGAAAAATCCTATTGAACTGAGATAATTTTTTAAGCATTTTCCTCCAAGACTACTACAAGATAAGAACTATTTCAGAGTTAAAAGCAGCTACATGAAGCTATTTTTTAAACGGTTTCATTCTTGGTATTCAACAAGTTTACCCTCTAGGACCTATTAAGTATCAATAAGAGCCTAACGCAGCATACTGTCTACCTGTTTAACTTCCAACTAATGTCTGTTTCGAGTCTTCTGACATCTCTTCACATCAATTTTATAAATTCTCATCCAACAATAAAGGGATCGAAGGCAAAATGTTTTCTCTTTTAAGTAATTGACTTATGAACTACTTATTTGCACAGATAAACTTGAAAATATATGGGAAAACAAGTATAAAAAGTAAAGTTGCTTGGAATAAATTTGAACCTAGACTTGACTTTGGTTTAAAATTAAGTTTCGGAACAATCCAAAGTTTTGTTGGGTTTTCTGTATATGCAGATGACTAATTCAAGTTTATAAAATAAAACATCAGTTGGTAAATAATGTTGGTTTTCTGCAGGTAATTGCTGGTATGCTGATAATTGCGTCAATTGACTTCACAAGTCTGTTGTATTGTATTTATGTCTCTTGTGTTTTACAGACAGAAGGAATTTCTCCAAGAAATATATATTTATTTGTTGGCGTCCATTCTTGCATCCGGAATTAGGTCAAATAAAACATTTTAGACACAAAAACATGCAATATAGGAACAAGAGCAAAATGAAGTAAATAAAAAAGGCTTAATAACTAACCGAATAAAAAAAACCCGGGAAGCATAGTAATATTTATCCTTCTATCATATTGTCTGCTTATCTATCCATCTATCTATCTATCTATCTATCTATCTATCTATCTATCTATCTATCTATCTATCTATCTATCTATCTATCCATCTATCCATCTATCTATCTATCCATCTATCCATCTATCCATCTATCCATCTATCCATCTATCCATCTATCCATCTATCCATCTATCCATCTATCCATCTATCCATCTATCCATCTATCCATCTATCCATCTATCTATCTATCCATCTATGTATCTATCTATCTATCTTTTAAATTAAAAAAAAAGAAATATCACGGAGAAAAATCTTATGTAAGCGGAAATTAGCAGGAGGAAAAATAGGTGTTAATAGATAAATTTTCTACATTTTTTGAGCAATCATGAGGGTCAGGATCTGAAGTTAAGTTTATGCATTTATTATACGTAAAGATAAATGTGACCAGCTGTGATATAGAGTTAAAAGACTTGACTGTATTTTAAAGTTTATTTGTTGTGAAAATATAAATCAGTTAATGAAAGCGTCTATCATATGTGTCCTTTATATAACATAATTATAGTAAAAATACATGTATGTAAAAAAACCCTAAAAGTTGAAATATAAATTATTAGAAATAACTAAGATAAATGATTTTGTAAAACTTATCTCCCATGAACAACAAGACAGATCTCGCAAATTCGAGCTTGCCTTTTGGGGATAATATGGTATTATTATATAGATATTATATTATTACTTGGTATGCTTGTGTATTTAGATATTATACAACAACTTACAATTTACATCTCCTTCCATGCATTTTTTTAACGAGATTGGCTGAATGCCATTCATTAAACACTTTAGAATAAGTGTTTGATGAATGGCATTTCAGAGTTAAAAATTTTGCTCGTACGTTTAAAAAGACTTTCAAGTCTTGTCTTTTGTGTGCTTCTGAGGTTAAGTTGAACAATGTAGTTAATTATAATACAGGGTTGATAAGACACAGCTTGCATACACCGCAGCAGTTGCTTCTTGAGCCGGAAATAATTTCAGCCGTTTTAGTTGATAAGGTTTTGACAGCGCCTTCCTCACATTTTCTTCAGAATTCTCTCCAAGATTTAGATTTTGAACTTCGAAGGTACCAAGGAATTTGTAGGTTTTTGTTTAGTTTACTTTTGTGGTATTGTAGAAAAGTTAAAGTCCGGCTGGACCATTTATGAAACATTTACTTCTTCGCATCAGTATACATTCTGTTCTCTCGTTCTTGAGATTTATTGTTAACTTCGTTTGTTGGAAGTAGGAAGCGAAACATTTAAATTCTGTGTTCAACTTTTTTTAAACTTCTTCAGTTGTTGTTCCAGAGATATTGACAACATTATCGTATGCAAATTGGGTAAAATCACAGCTTTCAAACATAGTTCGAAGTCATTGTAGAATATCAGGAATAGAATCCGTTTTAAAATCAACCCTTGTGAAACACCACACGATGATTTTCCTTGGTCTGATAGTTATTGTTGAATTTAATTAACCGCTGTCGTCCAAATATATATTTCGTAAACCATTTTAGGAAGAGTCCCTTTACTTCGATGTTTTCCAGTTTTTTCTGTAGGATATTGTCACCAAATATGTCGACGGTTTTGACTTAATCGACAAATAAGACAGCTGCCACATACGTTATATTATATACTTCACGAATTTTGTCGATAAATAAGGCGGCAGAAATTTATACAGATCGTTTTCTTTGATAGCCGAACTGCCTTTCAAACAGGAGATTTTTGTCTCTAAGACGGCGAGCTACAAAGTTAAATTCGTGAAATGATTCTTGAATGTACAAAGATAGGTTTCTGTTTTAAACTTTTCTGGGAGCTCATTGAAAAGAATAGCTCCTTGGATGTATAAGGTTCTTCTTTAACCTTTAATTTTGGATTTTGGGACAATTACCCTGCTACTAGATATAAGAGCTTTATCATGTTTTGAGTTGTAAGCTTTTTCTGAGATACGTTTCGGGAGATACTTCTCCCATTGTCAGGCTGCTACTGTTACCTGGGATTGAAATCAAATAATAGAATCACCTAAAGTCAATTATTAAGTCATTCTTTTTTTAAAGCAGGAATTTAAAGTTGTCTGAGACTGATTGTTCTCTGACGTTTGACAGAATAAACCTCTTCATTTTAGTACCAATTTTCTAACAGGCTTTATCTCCACAAGTGCTATTTTTTGATGGAGTGACGCGAGACTGAGAAAAATAGGAACATGCTGTAGCATTATTGTTTTAACTATTGAGTAATACATTGTGGCTGTTGTTTTAAGGTAATACTAAATATTTTTATTTGTTTTTTATTTATTTATGGAGAAACCAAGTAAAAGATGCGTGGGAATTTAGATTTTTGAAAGTGTGCTAAAAAGCCACTTCAGTTTTCCCTGGTTCGCAGTACCAAATTGTTGTTATATAACCAAGCCAATGGCATTTTACCTTCATATGTCAACGTTTTTTCTATTTCTTTTGATGTCTGACTGAAAAAGAGAGGTAGTCAGCAGAGTACATCTGTGCAATTTTCAAAACTTAATTATGCATCATTTATCAAGATCGCAAAAAGAAGAGATCCTAAAATGGATCCTTGTGGTACTTGTGAGCTCATTGGATGTAGTTCAGACTGTAAATTTAAGACGAACAAATTGCCTTCTATTAAAATGATGATCAGGTTTTTATTGTTGTCCATTCCCAGAAACGTCATAGTAGGGGAGTGTGCAAAGTAGGCGAAAACGACTTACACTGTCAAGAGCTTCAAAAGTCAATGAAGAAAGCCTCCTGTACGACTTCTTTTGTCCATATTTTACTCTACTTTGTCGTATAATTATAGGAATGTATCTTGGGTGTCTTTATTTTCTCTGAACTCATATGGAAGTATATCCATAAGGTTATTTGATTCGAGAAACTCTGTGATTTGTTTGCGAACAACGTCTTAAAATATGTTGGACAGTGTATTCAGAACAGATATCGGACAATGTTTGCTTAAGGTAGTCTTTTCACCGGACGTATAACTTGAAGAAACCTTTGCTAACTTTCTGGTATTTGGTTGACTGCCGATTTAATCTAAAATTCAGGAGGTAACACAAGGGAGTGGCAAGCGCTTTGTGAGTGTCTTTTAGCATAGAAACTGGTAAGTTGTTTGGTTCAGTTACTTTCATATTTTTCAGAAATTTTACTAGGTTTTTTTGACAAATGCACAATAGACCCTTTTTAAATAAAATAAATTAGGCAATTGATAAGGATTGCTTCCTAATATTTTATTTGCATAGATCTTCTAAAACCAGTTGGCAATAGTTAGTTTTTATGGAAGATTTTCTCTCCGATGGTTTTGGTCATTGGTGGAAAGTCATTGAATACCTACTTAACAAGGAAGATAATTTTAATACGTTTTAAAAAGTCTTTTGGTCGATAGCAGTTTCCATTTACCAGATTATGGGAGTAATCGATTTTGAATTTCTTGATCGGGTACGTCATTGCATTCTTAATTTGACGGCAAGGGGTCCAGACACTCACAGAATACGATTTTCTCATGGAAATGTTCCTCTTGTATCATGCTATTTACTAGCAATCTTAGCCAGAGTACAAGTGTTTCTCGAATCATTTTTTTCTTCTGCTGCGCATGGCAATTAACTATTGTGGTATGTGTTGCCATAAAAATATTGCAAGCGGTATTAAGTCATTTTATGTGGTTTATATTTCTCTGGATTCATTTTCACATTGACACAAATAAAATTGTGACCACTGACTTATGACAGTTCAGTGACCGTATCAGCCATTGTTCTTGTATTGTACGAGTAAAATGTTTTAATAAGTGTTTTCAAATCTTCGGGATAAATTGCTTGAGACAGTTACTTTTTGCAAGATCTCTTCTGGCTTTTTATGATTATTAAAGCCAGGACAATCATAGTTTACATATCATATCAAAAAATGTCCTTGTTTTCACAGGTCGCATAAGCATTTACCTTCTCAAACGTGTTCAAAGAAACGTTTATCTGTGTGTCGAGAGAAATATGGTGTGTGTGTGTGTGTGTGTGTGTAACAGTATCCATTTCTCCAACTAATCCATTTACAATATAATGTAGAACTATAATGGCTAGGTGTTTGATAAAGGGATTGAATGAGGGACCAAGGTAAGACTTTAAGTCTTCAGTTACAAGCAGCTGCATAAACAGCGATCTCACTGATGTTTCTTTTTGGCATAGGAAATTTTTCTTTATCACCCATTGGGTTGACTTGATATTTGTATCAGACTTAATATTGTATTTTTCTGCCGTATTAAGAGTTCGACTTTTCCACCTGTTCTTATAAAACTAACCTTTTAACAAATAAACTTTTGGTTGGCACTTAGTGGACTAATTTATCATTACAGATAATGAAAAAACCAAACAAAACAGAACACAACTTTCTATGTACCACCAGAAAAAGTCAATGTTTTTGTTCAATAATAAAAGTTTGTAGGCAAGGAGATTTTTGTTTCAGACATGAGGTCATAAGAATCATTTGCTTTTAACTCAATTTCGAAAATAATCTATGTATCCTGCGTTTATTAATTCCATTCTTATATATGAGAGTCTATATATAAGGTCTTTGCCACAAAATAAACTCTAGAAAACATAATACAGATGCCAGGAATTATTTTATTGTTCATTGATAATATCCCATTTTCTTCGATTGGGTGTGGTTATAGAATCAAACAATGGTTATTTAATGAAAAATTCAAAGTTACCACAATATATGCTTTAAATAGCTGCACAAACGTTTGGTTGCCTCTGTCATCAAAATTTATTTGCAGTGTTTTTGATCAAGAAAAAGGTAAAATAAAATGTGAATTAAAATAGGTCTTAATAAACAAATAATTGTTTGTTAGCCTAAAATTGAACTAATAGTATTAATTAGAATGCAAAATACCCCTGACAAATAAAGAGGTCAAGTATTAACTTTCTTAATGAGAAAGGAGCCTCAAAAATCTAATGTAGTAACTTTGTTGTTTATGTAGAGCTGTAATATTTAAGTTATATTCTTTACCTTAACTCACATTTTGACTTTGCCTAAATTCCATCCACTTACATTCCTGTGCATTTTAAATTTTGTCCCAAACATCCATTGCTTTTTGTTTAGTTTTATGTTTTGAATTTTGCGATTGTGTTCTTCCTCTGTCTATTTGTTGGTTTATGTATGTTGTATTGTGATAACTATATCCTGTGTCTCTGGTGCTCAAATGGCAGTAGTTATTTTCACATCTGTGTGAAAAATGCCAATTTAGTCAAAACGTCATGTTCTGCATTTGTCGTAATAGGAATAGAAAGGGAAAGGTACCTTTAAAGTTTTCCTATTACTTTTCCCAATTAGAGTACCGTTCTACTTAACTTTTTTGGCACTTACCTAGTAAGGGAGTTTTGGATACAACAGCAAGAACTTTTAAAATGAGTTCATCCATTTTCAAACAGCTGTATCGTAGTAATTGCTTGCGTAAAAATTCTTAATTTTTGTGAAAAATTTCAAATTTATTAATTGAAGTATGCACTTTATCTATGAAAACACCCCTAAAATTTGTAATTTATATGCAGAGAAGGAATAAGCACTTGTTGTTTACAAAATTTTTCGAATTTCTTATTTAGTCATTTTTATTTCTAATTTCTTGACACCATTAATTCGGCCAAGGGGGTAGGGTATACAGATAGGGGTAGTTCCACTGACGTCTGAGCAGACACAGGTACTTGATAGAATGCACTCCTACAAGGACCTCTGGACACGGAACAAATGGAAAATGGAAATGTACCTGGCTCAGAAGCTTTGGTCCCCGTTGTATACTTGGCTCACGTGTGGTTCCTAAAAGCTGCAAGTGCACTGCAGCGGCCACCCGTTGGTACACGTCCTCGGCTGGGCTACAAAACTACGTGAGTGCGGTATTGTAGTCATCTGAGGACAGGTGATGAGGTAACAAAGGGGTGCATACCCTTAGTGCATGAAGTCTGTGACAGCGGGGAGACAGATGAGCCGATATGAAGGCCAATGGCACTGAAGGTAGAGCAGCCAAGTGTGTGACACACATAGGGCACGACGTGTGCGCGATAGACGTCTGTGGCCGGTCACCTTGGAAAGGTGTGAAAACCTACCATGTACTATTTCATAGTCAACCATGGATCTCAAAAATACTAATGCTAGTCATAGCGTGGAATTTGCAGCTGACACGCTGGTACATAGTCACAGGGAAGAGAGTGGAATGATGGGCAGTAGTGATGGCATCGATGACAGCATAGGTTTAAATTCTCATGAAAGACCTAGGCTTGATAAAGTCACCGTGAACTCTAGAAAACGAACTCTGTTAGTATGCACATGGAATGTGCGTACACTTATGCCAGTCAGGGAAACTGGACAACCTTGTTCTGGAAGCCAAGCGATTGAATTGTGACGTATTGGGGATAAGTGAAGTGCATTGGAAGGAAAGTGGCAGTGTTGAAAAAGAAGACTATACTTTCTTGTACTCAGGTGGAGAAGAACACAGCAGAGGAGTTGTGTTCCTTGTAAAGTAGTCGCTAATGAAAAGCATNCGATGACAGCATAGGTTTAAATTCTCATGAAAGACCTAGGCTTGATAAAGTCACCGTGAACTCTAGAAAACGAACTCTGTTAGTATGCACATGGAATGTGCGTACACTTATGCCAGTCAGGGAAACTGGACAACCTTGTTCTGGAAGCCAAGCGATTGAATTGTGACGTATTGGGGATAAGTGAAGTGCATTGGAAGGAAAGTGGCAGTGTTGAAAAAGAAGACTATACTTTCTTGTACTCAGGTGGAGAAGAACACAGCAGAGGAGTTGTGTTCCTTGTAAAGTAGTCGCTAATGAAAAGCATGTCAGGTTTCTGGCCAGTGTCAGATAGAATCATACTATTAAAGATCAATGCAAAACCATTCAATATTTGTTTTCTTCAAGTCTATGCACCAACCGCAGATCACTCTGATGAAGAAATAGAAGTATTTTATGAAGAACTAGAAAGAGTAATGAGAGAGACGAAGTCAGATGAAGTGCTTATGATCATGGGAGACATGAATGCCAAAGTAGGTTCAGACAAGCATGATGATGTGGTAGGAGCTTGGGGCCTTGGTACAAGAAACGATCGAGGAAACAAAATGGTTGAGTTATGCGAAGAAAAAGATCTTGTAATCCTAAATACTTTTTTCAAGCAGCACAAAAGGAGACTCTACACGTGAAAAAGTCCTGGTGATCTCCACAGAAACCAAATAGATTAGATTATGATCAGGAAGAGGTTCAGAAATACAGTTAAAAGCTGCGGGGCATACCCCGGAGCAGACATCGATTCGGACCACGTGCCTGCAATCTGCAAGATGCAGGTAGAGGAACCGCTAAGCCAATTCTCTTGAATTTCGAGGAAATGAAAAAGAAGAAATCCAGTCGAAGTTGAACATCGAAGTCACTAATAGATTCGCGTTACTCGAAAGAGTAGTGACAGGAGAAGAAGAAGCGGACATAGAGAGCCATTGGAATCGTTTCAAAAATTTAATCATCCAAGCTGCGGAGAGGGTATTGCCGGAAAAGAAGCGAAAGAAAAGAAAAAGTTGGATGAATGAAGATATCCTGTCACTCATGGAAGAGAGACGAAAAGCTAAAGGCAAAAGCGAATATCAAGCTCTAAATCAGCGTGTGAAGAGGGAATGCATTAAAGCTAAAGAAAAATGGATAGAGAACAAGTGCATAGAGATAGAAGAAGCGGACCGTCGGCACAATAGTAAGGAGGTACATAAGATTGCAAAAGAGAGGTAAGATAAGAGAAACATGAAAGCAGGTTTCTGTATCAAAGGCAAAGATGGGAAAATGCCTTTCAGTGCTGAAGATGTAGCATGCCGCTGGGTATTACTTTCTGGAATGTTGCCAATTTGTGAGCACTTCTTCGTTGGCTTCATGGGCTGTTCAGCTAACTTTCAGGATGTGCCGATAAAACTACACGTTGGCTGCGTTGACAATTATATCATCATTAAATTTTAACAAGAAAACTAAATTAGATGCAATAACATTTTCCTGTACAAGGTCTTTGGGAAATATATTCAAATTTCTCTTTTTCGATATTCTGTTCGTAGTTCTTCTTCGGCAGCCAATAGTAGCGTCATTCTTTAAAATTTAATTCAAGCGATTACTTTCAAATTATCTAAACAACCATTAATGTAACAAAGAATTACTTATATTTTTATCCGCCTTCTTGTCACTTGTGTAAAAATGGAGGGATTTTTTTCATCACCAAATTGAATCTGCAACATTTCTGTAGGCTTTCCACTTCCTATCTTGATGTTGATATTATCAACTGTCTTTTTGTCCTGGAATTGTTCCGCTGTTGGCCAGGTAAAGACCAAACATCATTAATATCATGTCTGGAACAAAAGTTGGAGAAGCTAATCAGACTACAGTTTTGGGTATCTCACCAATTTCCACAACACACCAAGGTTAAGGAGAAGAAATCTGGAGATTAATTGGCTTAAGATAGTATTGCAATTATGCCTATAAATTTGATCCAAACCTTGATGCAGCAATAAAAACGTTTTTATTTTGACAGTTGTGTTTGTTTGAGAAGCAGAAAACCTCCAAAAATTATCCAGCTGAAAATGAATCTGGTCTAAATAGAAATTGTTAAATCCAAGGTTGTTTTATGATTCATCAAAAAATTGCCGTAAAGAGTGTACTAAATTTGAAATAAAAATTGTTAGAAAAGCAGGCAAAAAGAAAATGAGAGCCTGGAAAATAGAAGGCTGCAAGGCAAAAGGATGGATTTTAAACTTTACTTGACCAAACTAATATTTTGCCTTATAAATCGAAGGAAACTTTTTTAAAAACACAAAAAATGCAAATGAAGAAACCCACAACTATTATGTCATAAGCTCGAGAAACATCGAATCTGGATAGCTCAAATTTGAAGTGGGTGTTTTTGTTACAAAAAGTATTTAACTGTAAGAAAAAATTGATAACGGAGGTTAATATTTATCATGTTTCTTGGATGAAAACAAATCCTGCACTCGACAAAGATGTCCTTTATTTAGAGGAAGGAATGGAAACATGTTAAGCTGTTGCTTATTAAGTATAGCCATGACAGTTACAGGTTGTCTGGTAAATGTAAAATATTTGGTATTACATCCTCTGAATAAGGAAGCATGAATAGCAACACAGGATAGGAAAAAGCTACAATTTCAAGGACTCACTGATAGGGTGTTGTTTACAAAAATAGCTTAGAACCTTCTGCCAATTTGCAAAACCAAATTAATAACAGCGGCTTAAAATGTTCTGTTTCAGACATCAGCAGCTGCAAAATTGTCACTGTTTAGCTGAGAAGTAAACAATAAAAGTAGAGAAAAAGAAAATGTACCCCATAGCATTTTCAGGTGCAGAGAACACATTCTGACAATATGCATCCGATCAATGTAAAATGAGGTTATTAAACTCGTCTGGTTTGTTCCGGTTCGTCTAGATTGGATACAATATGCCAGAGAATATAAAGAAATAAATTTAACTGTTGGCAATTTTGTTAATTGGAAATCATAGACGAGGCGATTGCTTATATTATCCTATTTTGTATCAATCAAGGGAAATGTCTATTACAGCTTTGGAGCTATTGATTTTGGCTCAAAGCAGCAATGCGTTAAAATGAACACGACGAAATCAGTAAGCCACTTGCTAATTGTAGACACTGGGTGATCTGATTGGGTGATAGATTATTCATGTACTGGATTTACACTCCAATGCAGGTTTGAAGTAGGCGATGTAAAAATAGAGATCGCTATTCAAGTCAAGATTGTTTTCAATAGGCAAATATTACATAGTTATACTAGTGGTTATTATTTGAAAATTGATTCTTATTTCACCAGCGCGAATCATCGGATAAATATATCACTTTGTTGAGCTTTTATCCCCTTACTCAAGAAAATATCTTTATTTTTCAATTGATTTTATATATTTTTTGATATGTCGTTTGGCACCAAACATTCTCATGTAAATAATTTTTTGATCTTAGCTGAATATTTCATTAAATTAATTCTTTATGATAATCATTTCTTTTTAGTAAAATTATTTTAATTCTGAATCAAGTTTAAATTGATTACAAAGCTGTTCTCCTGCACTTCGATGTAACATCAGAAAATATTTACAAATTCTTGATCCAGAGGAAGATGTACTACGAGAACATGGAAGAAAATATTCTTTAAAGTAAAACTATGTAAGAAGAAACACTAAATAAATTGTAATTAATAGCACTTTGCTTTGGCTACTTCACAGATAGTAGTAAATGCGCTGGTCAAGAAATTCTCTTTTATTTATTTACAAAATTCTTTCTTTGACTTACCTAATTCCAATATTACAGACATTGGAACTTATCGCAATATATGCAAATGATAACATGTTTGAATTTCAGAACAGGTTTTTAACGAAATTTTTAGTTTGAACTGAGAATTGGTTGATAGAGCATAGAACTCAAAGTATTAAAACATTTTGCAATTTTTCATTGCCTACCATTATATTATATTATATTATATTATATTATATTATATTATATTATATTATATTATATTATATTATATTATATTATATTATATTATATTATATTATATTATATTATATTATATTATATTATATTATATTATATTATATTATATTATATTATATTATATTATATTATATTATATTATATTATATTATATTATATTATATTATATTATATTATATTATATTATATTATATTATATTATATTATATTATATTATATTATATTATATTATATTATATTATATTATATTATATTATATTATATTATATTATATTATATTATATTATATTATATTATATTATATTATATAATATTATATAATATTATATTACATTATATTATATTATATTATATTATATTGTATTGTATTGTATTGTATTGTATTATATTGTATTGTATTGTATTGTATTGTATTGTATTGTATTATATTGTATTATATTATATTGTATTATATTATATTATATCATATTGTATTATATCATATTGTATTACATTATATTGGTCAACTGATTTGTGTATGAAACAATGTATTTTGGAGAAGAAAAAAAGGATATCAATCAGAACGTATATATATATATATATCATATATATGTATTATATAAAAGCAGGCATCTTATGATGAAAAATCTTTTAACTATGCTAAACACCTGTGCAAACATTGCTTTAAAACAAACATGAAATTCACCAAATATGTGACAAACACAAAAAAAAGAAAATTATTTGTTTAAACCCACCATTCAGTCGACGTTTTAAGACAAACATTGGAAGGATCTTTATAAACCTCGTTAAAAACACTTCAAAGCAGACCACAAATATCGTAAATAATTTATCAAATCACCCTGGAGATAAGCTATTGTTGCATGACTAATGTCCCAAATATTATCAGAGGCTATAATTCCAAAATCTTATACAACAATACACAACCATTAAAAAGCCTTGCAATTGTCAAATAAAGGAGAATTACTCAATGAAAGGAGACTGCATAGTAACAAACATATTATACAAAGCCTAGCTCTTCCATGAAAATATAAATAAAGAAAGACAATGGCTTAAGACCGGTTGAAACAAGCTCATTCAGACACAAAACACAGCAAAACGATACTAAGCTATCGAAAACAGTCGAGAACATAAAAGACAACAAAGAATTTAGCCTAGTTTGAAGCATTTTAATGGGCGCTGAACCCAAAAAATAATTAAATAAACGTATGGAATAATAAATGTCGGTACAGGAGCAAAAATACACCGAAGGCGTTAAATGAGATTTATATAGATATTCAAATAGTTTTTTGTTTCTTCTCCCTTGTTACCTTTAACTGTTTTCACCCATTATTTCATTTTCACACCTTTGATAATTGCATTGTGTATCCAATTGAAAAGCCCGTGCAAAGAAAAAAATATTTGCCTGATGAATGCAACGTAATAAACTTGAATTCAAAACAAAAACGTAACTGTTTATCTTGTGTACGTGTACTTATTAATGCCCTCTGTAACATCTTGAAATAGATGGAGCACTCCACATGATTGTTGTTTATGCACATATGAATTAAATATATATTTATATATATTCAAGAGAACAAAATAAATAACGAGTAACCGAAAAATTCGATTAATAGAGTTCAAAAAATTTATTTGTTAAATATTCATGGATGTATCAGTCCTTTTTCGCAAACATTTTCCTACAAATTTGAAACGTATAGCCATTAGATCCTTTATAAACATGTTTAAAGCAAGAAAACTCAATTATCAAACTTGGTAAATTATTTAATCTTAAATAAATATCAGATGTTGGTATTATTAAATGAAATTGGTGTTATAATATTAGTCATCTTTTCTATTTATTACTTTTCCATTCCACAATTGTGGTGGTCCAATTGTGGTTGAAGATGAATGTTGCAGAGATGAAGATGTTACGCTGGATGTGTGGAGTCACCAGAAGAGATAAAATCAGGAATGAGATGATACAAAGAAAAGTGAAGGTAGCTGAAAAAGGATCTAAGATACATGAAAGAAGACTAAATGTTCATGTCATGAGAAGAGAGAAGGACTATATTGGAAGAAGAGTGATAGCAATGGAAATTCCAGGACAAAGAAGAAGAGGGTGACCTAAATTTAGATGGAAAGACAGACGAAAGGAAGACATGCAGGAAAAGAATCTCTATGAACACCAAGCAGGAGATACAAAAGAATGGAAGAGAATGTCGAGGTACAGTGACCCAATATAAAAATGGTAAAAGCTGCAGAAAAAAAATATTTTTTGGCTGTTCTACTTTTGGCGAAGATGGTTCTGATGGATACATTTGTAAATCTCCCTATCAATAGTCGTATAAACACGTCATTTGCAGAGAGAGTTTAGCTACTTTGTTTTGTAATGGTTGAGAGCCATACAAGGCATAATGCCATTAAGTGTATGGAACTGTGAAAGAATGAGAGAGAGAAAAAAAAAGGTTTTTTTGAAAAAAATCTAGCAAAAACATCAGCCTTTACAGGACAGAAAAAACTGAACATCATCAAAGAGGAGAGAAATAATCCACTTGTCAGATTTTAAAAAATTTTGTATATCTTACAGAAATCTCGTATTTGCGCAGACATAAATCTTCCAACTCGCTCAACATAAAGAGATTTAGCATCAGAAATCACCCTTTTACAAGCATTGCTATCCCGTCGATGGTCAGTGACAGAAAAACAATGAGCAGTGAGCTAAGGAGGAGAATGAGATTTGACTTTGTATCTACGATAGAAGATGATTTGTTGAAGAGTTAATCCCATGGAATATCACCAAGAAGTTTACAAAATCCGTCCCATTGAGCCTAACAGTCATATCCAAAGATTCGAAACAGTTACCTTAACCTCAACAGTGACAACAACACTTTCAGAAGATCCAAAAGGATGTAAAAATAAAACCTTACAAAAGCTAAGAAACAGACCTCAAAAAGAGATAAAAAAGAGAAGATTCTCATGAGTCTGAATCAGGAAATGTTGTTGGATATTAACAAGATCATTGGCAAAAGCGAAGTTGTAAGTAACTTCTCCAGGTCTTCCAATCCCCTTAGAATGACATGTGATGAGCACTAAAGTCACTAATGACAGATGTCATCAGTGGAGTCGGCTACTGTTTCAATCGATACATCGAGATCGATACAAGAAAAATAGGTAACAAGTGATCTGAAGAAGAGACGATTTAAAACACAAGAAAGGCCTAAAACTGCATTCACGTTCTTTTACTGTAACAGCTGAAAGATCTTGTCGAACATAGAAAGCAAGACAGTGACGATAACTCGTAGAGTCCAGTCGAAACACAGGTAAATAGCCTATAACACGAAGTAACTATTACTAAGACTGTCACTGAGATTTGTATCACAAAGTGCAAGAATATGCAGAGAGACAGAATGAAAAAAGCTTTCACAAAAAAACAAAATAATTGGAACTAAGACCTGACATTACTGAAAGCTAAGGAGAGAGAATATTTTATGATAACAGGTTTTTTCTGGTCTGTGTAGATCAAATACTACCATACCTCGAGTTTATACTTTCCATATGATCTCAGCTGAACTGGCAATAAGGTTAATAAAAATGAACTGTATGTTGTGTAGATAGGCTGTTTACTAAATCGTGATAATGAAATTAATAATAATAGTAATAACAATAATATTAATTGGATGAATCAAATAATAATGAGAGCTATAGTAAAATTCACTAGAAAGCTCTCGAAACCAAAAACAATTAATGATCCATCGAGACGATATTTTGGGTCCTTGCCTGTAGGATCTGTGGTCTTGACAAGCTGTGACACTGCTTTTTGACCAACCAAGAGCAAGTGCCCTCCGACAGGGCGATTGTGGATTTTGATTGGCCTGTTTACCGTGCATGGCGTATTGAGTGCGTTCTGGCCATCTTTCTTTATTCTGTCACTTCTGTTGGGTTCGTTTATGATTATATATCTATGCAAAGCATTGATATCTCTTTCACTTACTAGGAATGCTATCAATGAAAAGCCCAGTATAGATTTATTCTGCACGTAGCCACTTAGTGTTCGCCTGATATTATTTAATTATATGAAACTATTAGTAGCACAATAAATGTGGTCATTTCACAAGTTTCCTACCTCAGCTCTGTCTGTTAAAAATATTGAGATTTTGTCAGCATAAATACAAGCCTTTATTTGTTTCGCTGCCTGATATGCAAATATTTACATAAATATTAACATATTTTAGCTCTGTTGGTTAAACATATTACGATATCTTCAGCAGGAATACAAGGCTTCATTTGTTACTATACAAGATATGGAAACTTTTACATATATATTAATATATATAGTATATACAAAGGAAACGTAACAAAAAAGAAATGAACACTTTTCTTTTTTGTCTCTATTTTCCATCAGGTTCAAAATATTGGTTTCATTGTATCGAGACTATTTGTCAGAGTGTAGAGAAAGATCAGAGTTTGTTATACAGTAGGTTTGTTGTATAGGATTCTCATTACCATAGATAACTCAAATTCTATATTAATACGTATTATTGTTATTATAATTATTATTACCATTATTATTGATATAATTTTATGTGTTATCACAGTGTAGATCTTAACTTCCAGATTTTCAAATGTCTAACTAGCCCATATCAGGAACTATTTTCACGCAGAGTTGTTTAATGAAATATTGAAGGGTTTAACACTTCTTGTGATTGTATTAGCCTGCCATTATTCAACTAAACCTAGATCTCACAGCTAATGTGATTACGTTAAGTCTAAACCTGTCTGAAATAGTACACTTTCACAGCCAGAAGACGGGTATCTCCAGCTACCTTGGAGTGTTTAATATCATATTTTAATTGGATAGAGCTTTCTCTTAGTTTTGCTGCTTGAATTTGTTTCCTCTGACAATAATCAAATGACAAAGACAAATTGAAAAGTTTGTTATTGTGTATGAAAAACATAATTCGAATTTGAAAAATGATTTTTTCTATTTTGTATAAAGGCAATTTTTAACTACTTTGATAACATAGAAAAGCTCTCCAAAGTTGATAAAAATTTAAATTTAAGTCATAGGTATGAGCAAGGAAAACTCTATTGAGTGAGAATTAAAAGTTCTAAATTAAATTATGTCAAGTAATCCAATAAATCAGAGCTGATAACACTATATCCAGGCTGCCACAATGCAAAAGTATGTAAGATGACCTGGATTTGAATTATTGTGCAAGGTTTGACTTCTTATCAGTAGGGGAAAATAATGGTTTTCAAGTACATCTATACTAACTTATAAATACAACTATATTTCTCTTTTGTTCCAATATTCTGCAAGCTTTTCTCCTACATTACTTAAAATAGTTTCAATTTGTAAATAGATAAATAAATAAATTTGAAAATGTGAAAAGAACTAACGTGTTATAGATGTAAGAGCTTTATCATGTCTTGAGTCGTGAGCTTTTTCTGAGCTACGTTTCGAGAGATACTTCTCCCATCGTCAGGCTCGAGAGATACTTCTCCCATCGTAGCCTGACGATGGGAGAAGTATCTCTCGAAACGTAGCTAAGAAAAAGCTTATGACTCAAGACATGATAAAGCTCTTACAGCTATGGTTTTGTCTAAGTCGATAAATTTCAAACTAAAATAAAGAACTCTAAATAATTAAGATTGCAGGAAATTAAACTTTTTTTCTCGTTTTATATTTGTCAGAATAGCAGTCATCTATTCGTTTTGCGTTTTCTCTTTTACCTTGTATTTGCTCTGGATTTCCATCGAACACTGCAAATGGTAACAGAAGAACTCTATTATTTTCGATTGTTTGTTTAATTATGTATATATACCAGTATAGTAGTCTATTACAAGATACTTAGTGGTAGATATTAAAGATAGAGATAAATCATATGCAATATAGATAAGAATTACACACACAAACACATGTATATAAGTATACATGTAGTTCGATCTGCAGACAGGTGTTTGGTTGCCTCACTGCATGTCAGTACTGATTGCAACTTCTCAATGTTTATATTCCATACAAAGACATCCATCAACTGGCAGTGAGACAATGTGGGACATGGCTGGGTACACAAACATTCAGGAGTCAGAGGTTTCTTGAAGGACCAGAGTGCTCGAACCACTACAATAGCAGTTAGCAAGTTAGTATTGCATAGTCACGCACACATACGTTTATATAGAAATTTGAATAATCAGCGAAGTGTTACTTAAACTTTATTTGTAAACAAGTTGTTTCAACAAAGGAAAGCGTTTTTTACATCCATATTTGTTCTTTTTCTCATTGAAAAACTCTGGTTAAAACAAAGTGAATGAAAGCTGACTATTACCGATTTGAAAAAGTGAACCAAAAAGTGTTAGGGACCACCAAATCTATTGTTTGTATCAATGTTGTGAAATCTTGTGACAAACAGTTGTGAAAAGAATGTGAAACAAATTGACTGCAGCTAGAAAACTAGTTTCCGTTAATTTTGCTGATTAAAATGCTCTTTTTAAGTATATGCCGAAAGTAACTCAACTAAAGGGTTTCTCAGTAAGTGTTGTTGATTTCAAAAAGTAACTTATAATGTTATTCATAAGAATTATAAGATAGGATTATACTCCATACAACGTAATGCTTATGTTAATACTAATGATTGAAAAAAGCAATAGCAAATGCAGTTGCTACTTGAATTACCTTTTACATTGCAATTTTTCCTAAGAAGAAACTAAGAAGAAACAATTCAGACAAAAGCAGAGATGAGGATGAGGATGACTTCCCTATTGGCACCTAAACCAAATAGCTTCAATTAAACATATGATAAATACAAATAACAGCCTTTTTCCCTCAGGGAAAACGATCACATACACTACAACATAGAAACCACGTCAGTGTTGTGGTTTAAAGATATTAGATCTATTAACCTAGCAGTATCTGGAGTTACATTGACGCAATGGAGATTCTCAACTCACGGGCAATAGCAACATTGAAGTGTAGCGCAAGAATCGTCAACTTTACAAAGGAGTTAAGGGAACTGGACTAAAAAACAAGGAGGCTTTTAATTCTGTACAGGTGCATACATCCCGAAACAGTTGTAGGCCGATTTTACTGGGAGAGAAAGGAAGGGGGAAAGGGATTAAGTAGTATCGAGAGTTGTATCAGAATGGAGAAATATAGCCTTGGGTATTATACAAGGAACAAACAAGAATAAATGCAAAAGAAAGTAAGTAAAATAAGTATAACCAAAAAATGAAAAGAGGGGTCACTAGAAAAGAAAAAAAATTGCTGATTAATGGTTACATTCTACATTTTCAAAGAAACGAAAGCCAGCAAAGGTTTTAAGAAAAGCTGGGAGAGAATGACATACATCCATTGTAAATGAAAAAAGAAAACAGAAGAAGTGTTTATAGAAACACAAGATCAAGCTCTTAGAACAAGCTGGATAGTCGTAATGATAGTCAACAGTCAAGGATCTGCAAAGCGCGGAATGTCCTGGACGAGGAATGGAACTATAAGCCACATTGTCTGGAAAGGTAAAAGGCTGGCACATCATGATTTCGAGAACTAGCATCAATAAAAAGGGGCTGCCGTGATAAACTGGCATCTTTACCTCAATTTTTTTATTGCAAATAAAAGAACTACAGACACTCTACAGATACCACAAACACTGTACAAGAAAATGAGGCAGTTAAACTTTTATGGGACATCTCAATGCAAACTTAGTCCAAATTTGAGCATAATACACCAGATATTCTCGTTATTGAAAATAATTTCAAATAATGCTATATAAGGAATGTAATATACTCATTCGATATCAGAATTAAGAATTCAAAAAAAGAAGGAAAATGTATACTGTGACCTGAAATACGAGATATTCATTGTCTATCAAGGTGATGTTAATAAAGTTTTCAACATTCAAATTGTCAAAAGTGTCAAGGTCAGTGAGCAAAAGACACAAAGGTTATCTCGAGTAGGTAAAATGTGAGGAGCAGGTAGAAGCACTGTCAAGAATTTTAGACACGAAACAATGAGAAAAAAAGGTAAATGTAAACTTTTGGTTGCAATTTATTTCTATATTAGTATAATTACAGTACGAATTTGCAGTTAAAAGTCTTTAACATATGCGTTTTAATTCTCATCCAAAAATTACATGTCAGATTTTAAGGGACATATGTGACAATACATAAAGGTGATAATACTGGTAGTAAGAATAATTAACAAAATACAGCTTTTTAGAATAACCAAAAAATTTAGAATGGTTGAAAAGCATAAATATAAAGAATATTAAATAATATTTCAATGTTTTTTCCCACTCTTTTATGTTCTAAATTTAATAGCAACGGTTTTGCACAAAAAAAATTAGAATTGGAAACGAATGAGCTAAAACGAAGTTTAATTAAATATCTTTAATCATACAGAATTTCCAGTAAGAGCAAACGCGAATATGACTCAATATTTGGTACATTTTATTTACATGGTAATAATAAAGATCTTGAATATATTTTATATTACTATGAGGTGATTGCCATCCCTGTGGCAATAGAAGCTCTTGGAACAATTTTCAAGCCAAAACTGTAGTATAATGTAATAATATAATATAATATAATATAATAATAATATGTAATAATCTATCAACGTTAATTTTCGACATCAGCACAACCTTATAAAGCAAAAATCAATGATTAGATCAGTGGCTTTGGCTTGACATTTTGCATGTGCCACCTGCCAGCTCAAAAGGTGAAAAGATAACCACAATACTGCCACCACTATCTCCTCAACCACTACAATTATTTCTTCCGTTACTACAAACAACTACCTTTTCTACTACTTTTATTACTACTACTACTACTGCTACTACCACTATAGCTTCACTACTACTACTACTACTACTGCTACTACTACTACTGCTACTACTACTACTACTGCTACTACTACTACTGCTACTACTTCTACTATTAGTATTGCTTCTACTACAACTACTATGAAAACTATTACTCATCCTTATATGTTCTTGCGCCCCAATTTGATAATTGAAGATTACAATGGAACGAGAATATGGATTTCTGATATAGTATTTACACACACATAGAGAAAACATTCAAGCTAAAACGAATGGGGAGAAAAACAAATACTGCAACTGGTAAAGACAAACAGGTTACACGATAAGAGTGGTCCAACTGCATCAGGAGTACTCACAGAAAGAATTCACAACACATAGTAAATGTTGAAACAAAGTCGGCAGGAATGAACATTCTATAAACGTAACAGAAAATGAAACCAAATATTCGGGCTATAATAAACAAATGAACTAGAGTCGGGCTTTTTTGTGTTTACATATGCAGATAGAGCTAACATATTTGCTGGCTCTCTTTTTCAGGCTTAGGACAGTTTTTACGGCTGTTTTCCTTGCGTTGAAGCTTTGCATATATTTAGTTATGTACTTAGTTACTTTCATTTACTCTTCAATATGAATGGGGCAGAGATATTTTTTAAAAATTGTTTTAATATTTAGTGATACTTGTTTTTAGGGTCATCAGATAAGTTTTAAACGGTAATGGTTAATCCGTCGTATTTGGTAACAACTGTTTTCAGCCGTTAAAACTTATGTGGCTGGTAACAGTGGTTATAAATGGAATTCATTTGGAATAAAGCTTTGTTTAGCATAATGTTATTAATTCTTCACAATCTCTGACAACAGCGAATACCCAAAGTAATGTGTTCTCATTGGTTCAGCGGTAATGCTTATCAGCCACATCTACTTTAAATAGACTATCCATACAGCTGTTTTTTGAGTATTCTATTTATTTAAATATTCATTGTGTGTCTGTCTGAGCTGGTTTGTTTTAGAGCACTTATTCTCAAACCAGTCCTGATACACTACAGTAAGCATGGCAATCTATTTATATGCCACAACCTCTGAGTTCAAAATGAGCCAGCAAAAGTCATTAGAAAAAGTAAACATATTTAAACTAGATGAATCAAAAATGTAGATTTCAAAAATCTCAATGATAACATGGAAAAACAAACAGAGGTTTTGTAAACCGACATATCAGTCTTAGAAAAAACTCTTTGGCAAGACACAGGATCATTAGGAAAAATTTTTCATGAAAAAATTTCGGCTAAACAGGTAACTCGAAACAAGTAGGAAAGGATTTTCTTCATCATGAATAAGAAAAACATTTTCCCTGTTTTTTCACAGTAAGTCAGTTTCAGTCTATAGTTTACAACTTCGATCAAGTGCTGATTGAGATTAAGATGTACTGTTAAGATAATAGAATTAGATGCGTTACTTTTTTATCAAATTCTCAGTTTTCAGACTTTTGGCCGCAAGCTTCTATTTAGTTAATGATTGCACAGGAAAAGCACTTCAGAGAGAAAGAGGTATTTATTGCGTTAGCTTTATTAAGTATTATTGTGAATGAATATACCCTGGAGAATGCAATTTACCTGGCATTTGGTGGATAAATCCTTATTATTTTACACTGTGTGGGCAAAGATCAGTCGATTTTTTGTTGTTTTGTTGACAAAAGACTAAATTAATTTTATTTTTATTTGGTAGGCCTTGTTTGAAGTACAGGTAACAAAATACCCCTATCAACTAAGTTGAGGCCAGAGAGACTTCCACATAAGTACATGTACCTCGTCAGTACTATCACTGACTTAGGGAGAGCTAATTTTTCAATGAACATCCTGCGTTGTAAATAAAACAAGGTATCAAATTCTGTATTTCAAACGGACACAAATAAAAAACCGCTTTTGAGACTCAAAGCCCGAAGACAAAACTCGAAAGTGAAAAAGACATGATTCCCAAATAGTTAATACTCTTCAAGCTTGTACAGCAAAGTAATGTGACCAGTCAGAATAAAGGCTTTCTTTTTCTGGACCACTGTTGTTTTTATTTGCATGAACAAGCACTTAAAGAACATATTTCATGCTTTTCTTACCGTCTTTTCTCTTTAGGTTTCACACAATATTGCAAAATGGCCTTTTATCTTACTGGGCATAAACATAGGCAACTTTGGTCGAAAATTTCCCTGCTTGTATTTTTATTGAAATTGTGGAAACAATACCAGATGGGGCCTTTTAACCCTGTTGCTTTGAAAATATTTCAGTCAACAACATCTAGGAACATAATGTTCAAAGCTTATTAAGACGTTCCTGATCAGGGTGCACCTCTATCGTACGGAGAGTGGGATCAGCTACAAAGTCGCTACTTACTAACACCGGTGTTTATTACTTGTTTTGTAGCATTTGGTAGCCTGTTTCTCGGTATGTTTTTCAGTTCTATGATATTACAGCTCATGTTAGTGTGTTTTTATCCTTACTGCTAAAGTGTTGTTGTTTAGACACGTTGTAAAAGTATCTGTGTAATTAAAACGCACAGGCGTCTAGTATAGAAGTGTCTTTTCCTTTCTCTTGGAGATATTCCATCAACCAGTGCTTTTATCTACTTACTAGTACATCGCAGTTTACTAAATTTGTGACACAGAATTACAAAGTACTATTCCAGTTAGAACTGTTGGAAATCAAGGGTCACGAATTAAAACAAAAATTTTGTATTTTCATTTAATCTTTATTTTAGCTTATTTTGGACAATGAAGTCAAATTTTGGAAAGATGGTTATAATTAGAATGAATCAGCCGGCTGTTATCTACTTTTTGGAATCGGCCTGAAAGACATTTAGAGCAATTAGGATAAGAAGTAGGGCACCAAGAAAAGAACCAATTAAGCGTTACTGACTGAAAATGTATTGCGAAAGCTAAACTTTTTTTAAAAAAATTTTTTGTGACGTTTTTCCAAACGTTTTCATCCAAAGGGGCTTTCCATGGTACTGCATGTGAATAACTGGTTTCGCATATCATTGCTGGTGAATACCAACATGTACTTGTCTTACAAATAACATGCTTTGTTCAGGTAGCTATTGTTATAAAGTTTTTTTGTTATGATTAAGGCAGGTAAGGGTCAGAAGTAGATATTAGTTTTTAGGTAAGGTGAGAGATTTTCCATTTGAAGTTAAAAAAGTCATTACTCCTTGAATATCTTCTTCATCAGTATCTGGCAATTTTCTTAACATGTACGAAATAAAAATGTTTCAATAAATCATTGTTTTCAATAAATTTTCACTCGTACTCCTTAGTATCTCTTAACACACCACCTTTCGCATGTGTACCAAAAACCTACATATTATTGAAATGATAGGTAAAATTCCCTACAACACCGTCAATTTTTTTTAGTTTTAACGTCATTTCCCCCCAGCAATTGGGGCTCAGACGGTGTCCTTCAGAGGGACTTTAATTTGGCAGTGAGGAATTTCTTGGCCTGACGCCCTTCCTGACGCCAACCAATGGCTTTTTTCTGTGTAAAGTTCCAAACTCTCCTCGGCAGCTCGGGGAATCGAACCCGATACTATTGCTTGCTGTGTAGTTGCACTAACCATTAAGCCACAACTCCGACAACACCATTAATATATAGGTTAAATGTGGTAAAAAGCAATGCAATGTTACTTTACCGCCGCAGGTAATTTATAGTCATAGTCATAGTCATAATCATAGTCATAATGCAATTTCTGGCGTTTTCATAGCCTTTGTACTTCAACTTTTATATTAGGTTAGGAGCCCCTTATTAAACGTTTGAAATGAACTTTTATTAGTTTATGATGACGTTTATGGAGTTATTTATTCCTTTTGTTTGTCCATTTTTGAAGCTTTGTCTAGATTTTTGTCTTCCTGTTTTTCGGGCATTTTAGCCATATATACTCTTTCCCTGTTTGCTTCGCTTCTTTTATTGACAAGTTTTTGTTCTGTATTTTTCTCTTTTTCTTTCTTCTAGTTTTCTCAGTAACTGATTGCTTCTTCTTTCCGTATATTTCATCTTCTTTCTCTCATAGTTTTTAAAAAGTCTTTTTCTCTAAATAGGATTTCAAACTAGCCCACAGTAATACTTTTAAAACTTCTTCGTGGTTGTTTTTCCTTTCAGTTTCTTAGAGTTATACGTCACAGTTCTTCCTTTCCTTTTGCCTTGACGCTGAAATAACTTCTTTTTCTCGTCAATTTAGCTATGTTATAAGTAATAAATCCAATGCCTTCAAAGCCTTGTTTTATGCAACTGGACTCTTCAAATTTTTTTACATTAGCGTGTAGCTTAAGAAAGCTCTGTGTGCCTGGTCTTTACGTGTTCACTTATATGCCAGTACAGTGCAATGCGGTCGTTAAAGCAGGAGTTTGTTTTGCATAATCTATTTTTCAAAGAGAAATTCAATAGTTTTCTCCGTTTGATTACGGTTGGCAATTAAGAAGTTATTTGTTTCCTCTTGAAATGTGTTGAGTCAGGTTCATAGTCTTGGATAAATTTTTCATTTTCACCTCTGTCTTTTATTTTTACAGATAATACGATTAAAGAAATTGACTTATGTTCTATAGTCAATTCTTTTGCTTTCCCTTATAATAGTATTGCCAGTCTTTCTCTGTGTATGTTATCTTCTATCCATAGATTCATTATCTCTCTTCCGTCCTTAGTTATTTCTCATTTGCCTGCCCAATATATATCCAACAACATAATCATATCCATCTATATCTTTGTGGCTCAGTGAGTGTATAATCTAGACTGCCAGATTCATACCATGTGCAAATATTGTGTACCAAAGGTATTAGAGCTGTTTTCTAAGCTGTCCAACTCATTGTCTTTCACATTTACCCAGTGGTTCATGCACTAGTTATGTGGTTACTCCGTCTGTGGTACCTATATTGCTCTTATACATCGTCCAAAAACTTATGAAATTCTTAAAGCATGAAGTAAGTGGCAAACTACCTTTGTCTCTCTTATTTGGCCATGGAAGTTGGAGTTTCCTTAACTTTGGAAGAACTCTACATAATATCTTTTTTAGTTTACCTGTCAAAGGAAGTATATGGAATTCAGTTACGCAAGCTATTGGTCTAAAAAGTGAATTTTTCCATTTGATAAATTTACTGGGAAAAAGGCTGGTGCAATCATCAGTATATATATATACATGCGTATGAAGACAGAGAAACTATATGTCAAGGACATTATTGTGAAGCCAGTTACGGAACTTTTTATCAAGTCTTGTGATGTCTCCTGTGATCCCTATCACTGGGTATCCAAAAAAGTGTTAAAGAGTTTGTTCGTCACCACAATCACAGTATGGGTTATTGCTAAGGCCAATCTTATGCATAATCAGTAGTCTTACAGTGATTTAAAAAAAACGTATATGTTTTCAGACTTAAATTTCTTGAAAGAAACTAAACCACATAAAATAGAGATTCTGATTTATTTCACAGACGAGTAGCTACAATACATGATTGGATTATTTATCTTAAATGAAAAGATCTTACTGTTTAGAAGAAATTCAAGTTAGCCAATTAAAAATTACACTGATTTTATCCAAGCTAACATAAAAGGATAGATTTACAATATTATCTATTTTCCATGTAGGTAAAGGTTACTTTTTTGGCTACTGGAACATTACTTTAACATTGTTTTTATTGGAAACACCCTACGAAGTGGCTGTAATGCTGAAAGAAATTAGTCAATAAAAGTATTACTGCAGCTAAAAATTTCGACGTTTCTGCGAAAATGACGGAAACTAGGATTTAAGCAAGAGGTAGAAGCAGAAGAAAGTAGATAAGGGAAATCACTCGGTCCAAAGCGCATTAGCGAATTTTAGACCTAGATATTTTTGTAGTGGAGAAAAGGTTTCGTTGAATAAAGGGTACTCTTGGCCGACGTATATTTCCAACAGCCCCCCAAAGTATTTTCTGTTCTATTTGTCTTAGTTGGCTACATTTTCCAATGGAACTGTATAATTCGAAAAAGGGTAAGATTTGGCTCTTGGCTCCTTAGAATAAATTGTCTCAGGTATATGGAATTTTGCTTTGTCTGTGAAGGCAGTAAAACTAGAAAAAGAAAAACTGATTTCAAATCCCCTCTGCCTTGAGGCTATATCAACTCATGGAAAAGACGACAGAAGTAAACTTTCATGCGTGGGAGGATAAATTGTCGACCTCGATTTCCTTTTAGAAGCTTCAATAAACGACAGTTACAATCGCAGCATCCATTGGTAACAAGAAATAGCAAACAGAGAAGTAGGGTACAGTAGCCAGAAAATCTAGAATTAAAGCTTGGGAGATAACTCAAGGCTACACAAGTTACTGTTGGTTTCTCCATCCAGGGAAGATATTGCCACTGAAAGAGATGTCGACCATAGTGACATTTTTCTCATAAACAAATTGTATATTTTATCCTTAGTAAAGGATTTAAACAATGTCATTGAATCCTTCATCTACTTCAAATCTCCAGTAAAACCCCACCAAAAATCATAAAGGCTGGCGGAAAGACCTCTTTCTTCCGCCATTTTCATAAATCTCTGATATAGTGTTACTGTGCTCTCCTTATATGTGCGATAATAACTTCATCAGCTCATGTAATCAAGTTCAACTACAGCAACAATAACTGATGGGAGTTCGAATTCATTGGTACTGTCTGGAAAGCTTTGGTTCACGCATTGTTCTGTACACGAATGTGTTCCATCCAAGCGTGTGTTGGGCATTCAGGGCTCAAAGATAAGCAATTGGCATAATTTTCTGACAACGACAGCTGTGGCAAGACTGACCAAGACAGAGACTACTATAGTCTATTGCCTTGCTCAATTGTTCATAGCTTTTCTACTTCCACTGCGAAGAAATTGATGATTGTCCAAGCTCCTTATGATGACTACATCCTTTCATAAACACATGTAGAGCTTCATTGTATATGATAGCTAATGCCTATGTCTTTTTCTTGTCATGAATGGAGTGAAATAGGGATTTGTACTTGCTCTGACACGTAATGGTATTTTTTTCTCTTGCTAGCTTTGTACATCTCTAGCGATTCAGAGAATGGGGTTTTCCAGCGAATATCATCGTTATAACAGTCTCTTTTACTTTCTTTAACCGAGATAAAATACCAAGATACAGGAGGTACTTATAAGAGAGATTACTTTGGTGGACGACGTAGCACTTGCTACATAGAAGAAGACCTCCACAGTCGTACCTGCAGCTATGTATGTATATGTCTCGTCTTCGCCTTATCATTGTTTTTAAGGAGATCAAACAATAAAGTCTAAAATATTAGCTATATTCCAAATAAAGATATAGCAAGCCTATATGCTTAACACCTTGCTTTATGACATCGAGCCATCTATGACTATCAAAAAATTTTATGCATCACATGGCAAGACCAAACCATAAATAAGGATTATGCTCGTAGGGTTACACGTACTCATCGTACGTTCTCTTCTGTCGTGGGGGCAAATATACTGGCTCAAACATGTTATTGAAATGGAAGATTGATAAGAGTGTGCTATGCAGTGGCATTATATTTCAACCCCGACAAGCTGAAATGCTTGCCTTTCTGGCTAAGACTATTCTAATTGCAGCTTGCAGTAAGGAGACAATAATTCGGTAAGCGGAAAGCCCATTTCTACAGACTACAGTAGTACAGGGAGGCGTTTAGAGTGCCTCTTCACAGGAGCAAGAGAAAGAAGACAGATAAAAGCCAGCAAAATATTTTAATACTTGCCTCGCTCTCTTGCTCAACATCAACTCACAAACAAGTTATTATTTATCAATTTTATGGTGTTAGCTGTACAGCACCAGGAGAAAATGTGCATGTAGCCTTCAGAACATATGCTGTTCTTGTATAATGTGTATTACAATAATCATTCTTGTTGATTTCCAAAACGTCTTAGCAAGATTCTAGGATTCACATTCATGCAGAGCAGTTAGGTATTCCTCTCCCACTTATTGCTAAAATTGAGTAATTAAAGCTAAATATTCATCATAGGTTTTTTTAAAACCTTGAACAAATTAATTTGCTTTAGCTTCCTGTACTTGAAGACGTTTTTGAAATTTACACTACTTTAAATGCAACCACAAAAAAACTTCTTTTCTCTAATTTACAGTTCATACCAACTTCATTTGATGTTGTAGGCTTTGTCAATAATACAAGACAAAACAATTTCAATAAACACATCAGGACTCCTCGAAGTCAATACAGTAAAGGTAGATGGTTTCGAAGTTAAGGGTGATGCTTGTCTTGTGGTTGACGCATGAGCGAGATTGCGTTCCTTTTCGCATTTCAATGGCAGCCAATTCCTTCCGCTTTCATAAGCTTTTGATTACAAATATAAAAAATCACACCTTTAACAGTTGTTTCAGTGGGAATTACAACTTCCGCTTTCTCCCAGTGTTGTTCAACTAATTTCTAGAACCATTTCCAAGAACCAAGACTGAACTGCTTCCTATTCTTCCCGGCATTCCTATCAATTGTGTTACGAGACGTTCTTTTATCTTGATTTTTGTTGTGTTTGATAAAAATCATGTAACTATGTGTTCAAATGGAAGCGACGAGTCCTTTTTGTACGTTCTTTCGACCCGAGCGAGGGCGGAAAATAAATCGCTCCCTGGTTCTTTTCATTTACTTTGACCTTGGCTACGATCCTTAGGATATTCGTAATTTTCTGACGATTTTGATCATTGTGATCCTTACAAAAAATTATTAGAATTATCTCCCGGTGCATTCAAATCCATCAAGGTCAATTGCTATGGTCACATTTCAAGGTTGAATTGGAATCAGAAATGGTTCGTCTCTATAAAACGACGAAGTTCCACCATTATACATATAAAATAGCAATGAAATGTCTTTCTTTTATAAATGGTCTCAGTAACTTCAAAATTTGAAAATTGCAAATATTTTTCCTCAAGTTTCAAGACTTGATTAATTTTTCGGTTCGATCATAAATTCACTTAAAATTAGTGATCCACAAATCTTTTCATAAACAATGTACACTTTTCCAAACAATTGGAAAATTTACTTGGCTTACGGTAGGACAATCACTTTTTAGAAACTTTGTAGTAAAAGTTACACGGGTCACAGAACACAATAATATGTTGACCACATTTTGTTACTGGACTTATAAACTTAAAAAGTTTGGATCGATGTTTTTATTATATAAGTCCTCCGTTTGAGTTGAATCGAAATATTTCATTTATTTTATCATTACGGAGGCCAATACCATGTGTTGTTCAAAAAAGATTACATACAACGAAGTGCAGTAATGATAGAGTTGCAGGTGTTTCTTGTAAACTACAGGTCCTACTATTTAAGCTCTTTTAGACTAACTTTTAAAGCCACTAGAAATGGACCATACAATCAATGGATTTGTTAAGCAAATAATTCAACGATCAGTCAATGTCAAGCATTTCTTTTTTTCTCATGGATTATATCTTCTACACTAGGAAATTGATTTGAACAAAAGCCATTGGCCTTCAAAGAACTTTCAACGACAATCACTATTGGCGGAGTAAATCATATACGAAGGGAAGGAATGAACTTGTTTTTCTAAACGGAGTTGTTGGAGCTATATCTCCACCAGAATAATATGAGATGAAGGGATCTGCTTACCAAAGTCTGGATGGAGGACAGAGGAAACGCTTCCTTTCCTTTCCTACCAAATGAGGTAGTCTTGGCTGAATGGAGGAAGAAGCTCTACTATGCCAAAATTCTTGCCATAGATCACCCAAAATCAAAGTGTTTACTTCTATTTGACGATAATTCATGCGAAGAGGTTGGATTCAAGAAAATACACAGTGGTTAGCAATTTTATGTTATTAATTTATATATCATTTTACTGTTGCCTAGCTTTTTACATAGTGGCGAAATCTCCCTTTAGAGAAGTTCGATTTTTATATAATCCAATCAAAAATAGGTCTATTGTTTAAGCAGAATTCCCCTTTGTTGGTTTATTGTTTTATTTTGTAGTATTTTGACTGACAACTGCAGCTGTTAATGTAACATTGTGATAAATGTAAATTGTTATCTTTAAGGAAAAGTGAATTAATAAAAAAAAAGACCGACTTTGGTTTAACGCCTTATCCAAATAGGTCGAATTTAAACTTATGCAACCATAGAAAGTTGCCTTTTGCTGGTGTATTAATAATTAAAACAGTTACTATAGTGACAACCTTTTGTTTTGAATGCCATGATTTATATGTGTCGATGAAGAACTCAAACTTTCAGCATCAGTAATAACTCTTTACCAAAGTAAAATATACAAAATGAGAGAAAGAGGCATATCGTTGTTGCATGTACAAACGCAGTGGCATCATATTAGGTTTTTGGTTAACTCTAAATCCTAATTCCTTCTTGGTGTAAGATTGTAGAAAATCAAAACAAAAGCAGCAAACTGAAAAGCATTGATAAAATAATAATAAAAGTAATAGTAATAATAATAATAGTAATAATAATGAAAATGTTAAAAATATTGACAGTAAAAATAATGATAATAATAACGGAAAGAATATTATTGCTAATATACATTTGCATAAAAAGGGGGAAAATGCATGCAACTTATGAAAATAAAGATTTGTAATGGACCATGTTGACTGAAAGTGTATTTTCTTTTATATCTATAGTTTTCGGGGTATTTTGACATTTTTAAAACAAATACAACGATTTTTCGGTAGCCAGGCTATACAATTTAATTTCTTTATTGAGCTTTATTGAGATCTTTTTGAGATCTAGTCTTTTTTTATGGATGTGAAAGTCTTTGTCTTTCTGCCCATGGAGATGAGATAGACAGATCTATTGACTTATCTAAAGGCCACTTTACCTGGTGATTTCAAGCATATCAATATCCGTACTGTTAGATTCGGACAAAATACTTTTTCTCCGTTCTTTTAATGAATCATTTCATTTGTTGCTTGGCATTAAATGCCAGGCATTATTTTATTACCTGTTAAAAAGTCTTATTCCAAATGTATAGTTCTTATTTTGTGTAAAGTAGTTCAATGACGGTTTCTAATGTGAGGTATAGAGGACTTGCATTAATAATAGTGTTGTATATTTCATACTTAAGCATTGTATTCTCTTTAAAAACTTTTAGTAAATAAATAAATAAATGAATGAATAAATAAATAATAGTAAACATAATAATAGTGAACGATGCAAAATAAACTTCAAACATTAAATAATCAGTAAAATTAAAATTGTAAATCAATATGTATGTTAAAATCAGTGTTTAACCCTGAAATAATAGCTCCTTATGTATTAAAAGCAACGTGTATTAATCTTAATCAAATTATCTCTCAGACCCGAACACACAAACACACAAACACACACACAAACACACACACAAACACACACACAAACACACACACACACATATATATATATATATATATATTTGTGTAATTTTGTGTATTCGTATTCAAAACGTGCTTAATGCATATAGCAGAGCAATATACATAAGGTAAAACATGAAATAAAATCAATTTAAAAATAAGCAATCATAGTTCTTATTTTTCGTGTTTTACCGTATGTATATATATATATATTAAATTAATTTTAATATATATTTAATATACATTTATATATATTTATATTTTGAAGAAATTTATACACATATGTATATAAATATATATACATATGTGTATAAATTTCATCAAAAGCAGGTAGTGGTCTTCAATAGTATAGAAATTTCAACAAGAAAGACATTTTTTATGATGGGACAAGCTTTCGTATATTAACTTCGTCTTAATATACGAAAGCTTGTCTCATCATACGAGTTGTATTTCTTGTCATATTGTAATTAAGTAATTACAATATAACTCATCAAGTAATTTATGTAATGCGTTTATATTTGGTTAGAAGAAAAATTTTATGAAAATATCAAATACACGCTGTGACTTCAAGGATTTGTTATACAGCAATAAAATAGAGTAAATACTGAAATCCTCAATTAAATTAGGGTTTTTTTCAGATTTTGAAGTAAGAAAGATAAGGTCTGTATAAGATGATTGCTAGGGTTTTTTCGCCAAGGTTGTGTAATACACTAATTTTCACCAACTTAGATTTTTCAAACCTGTCTTCGAAAGCAGCGAAACACCATGTTTCATGTTTTGCTGTCCATAGGCTTAAAAGCTACTTAAAGCAGATTTTCTTCCTGTGTTATGTCATACGAGGGCCAAATATTCACTGTTAAATGTATTATTATGTTTTTAAATGTTGCAACAGTTCCAACGTGTATAATAAATCCGTATGTTTTATGATCTATGACTTAAAACTTTGTTTTGGATCGATTTTTAAGAACAACACAACTACATTCTCTTCCTAGTTCTTGTCGAAAGTCTTTAATTAAAAGATCAACTGAGGGCTTCTTGGGAGATTGCAAAAAGTACTACTGCTCATATGCATCCATGTTCCTCTTTGTTTTCCTCCTAACCTTCCGTTTTTCAATAGCTTTTTTTCTTAGTTTTCCCCCTAACCTTCCGTTTTCCAATAGCTTTTTTACTTTTAGTTTTCCTCCTAACCTTCCGTTTTCCAATAGCTTTTTTACTTTTAGTTTTCCTCCTAACCTTCCGTTTTCCAATAGCTTTATCCTTTCTTGAATGACCTTTGAGGACACCATTTTCTTCCATGGTGTCTTGGCTCATTGTTTTGAAAGACTTTAGTGAGTCATGGTGTGAACTCTGCTCCTTTATTTCTTAGCACACGTCGACTCCCTTTCCAAACCTTTCCAGTCTTTTGCCTCAGCATGTGTTGATGTATCATCAAAACTGGATGGTATTCATGCGAGTCAACAGCTTCCAAAATCTTGTAATTTGCTTCTTTTTAAAGTCTTAAAAAGCTAAGAAAAAAACTCCCATTGTTGTTTTTGTCTTTCGTCAATCGTTTTAATTTTTAAAAACAAAATGTGAACATAAAGTACTAATTTATCATCAGACAATACCTGTAGCTTCAAGAGAACATAATCTTTAACATCCGAGGATCAAGTTTTATGGGTTGACATTTGGACTTTGATCCTCTGGTCACACAAATTGACGGCAGACAATACTTAAAAGAAATTTTGCCCCACCCTTTCTTACTGTTAAAAGTTATAAAAAGAAACTAATTTTTCTAATTTATGGCTAATATATTTCTCATGCTTTTCCTTTTCATTTTTAGTTTTGTATTTTTGACAGATATTACTCTTTTAACTCTTTTCACTAAACTTTTTTGTTCCTCTTAAATGATGACTGATTTTGATAAGAAAAGAGGTTGGGTTTTTTTTATCTTTTTAATTTTTCTCCTCAAGTTAGGGATTTTATTAGAAAAATCACAGTTACATTGAATGGAAAGTCCAAGTGGATGTAAAAAAAGTATCAGCCTGATCGAGCAATGTAACAACACGCTCTTAGACATAAATCAAACGTTCAAATGTTTTTAAAGCAGTACAGTAGTCCTAGAAAAACTGTAACATTCATCATTATTGTCCAGCTGATACAAATATAAAGAATAATATTTTATCTAATAAAATAATAATTTGCATTTTCAAAAAATGAAAGCACCACATACCATATGCATTTAAAATTAAATGTTGAGATAAATCAAGGTACCAGTGTTATCTCAGTAAGTGGAAGTGTAAATTTAAGATATCACATTGCACAGAGAGTTGTTTGTTGATTTTAACGTACAGATTTGGTATATATATGCATGTATTAATGAAATCTTTACTTTGTTTGGCCCATTAGCAAGGTGAAAAATTATATCGGTTATGAGGATGGCACACGCTCATTTATCAGTGATGCATTCACAAAAAGGTTTTCCGTCGGCTTCTTTCGCAATTGCATCATTTAAGTATCTTTAGAATAATTTTTATTATCATTATTATTTATTGATATTTAAATAGGTTATTCTACATCAGTATAAAATATTTAATATATAAATATATAGGTACTGTTATCAACGAGAGACCTGTACTAACAGAAAATTAAACAACATAAAGAAACCCAAATAAACCCCTCAACCCCCCCCCACCAACACCCAACTCCCCCCAAACCGGATAAAATTACATTATAGAAGAACGAAAAACAGTCGATTTAAATAGGAAAATAAAACAGTTTAGCACGAGATTAAGCTTACAAATAGGACACAAATTTTGGAGAGATTTCCTAATTTCGTCTTTCTGCTGTTCACCCAGGGAGTTTGTCAGACTTTTAAAATTATTATGTAAAAGAAGCAGGTCAGGGCAATTAAATCTTCTTTATTCCATTTGTCATTGTAAAGGCTAAATATCATCATCATTATCATCAGCATTATCATCTTAAGGGCTGACGCGAGACAAAATTCACTACACCTTTCCAGTATACTCTATTGGTCATAGCTCTAAGGTCTTCCTTGGCTGCAGAACATTTTTTAGTCAACATATTTTGGCGTACATGATTTGAAATTTTTGCTTCTTCCTATAAAATGCGGAAAAAGTTCTTTTAATATTGTCTTATGTAATTATTTTTATTAAATTTAGTAATTATGCTTAAGCTATTCTATTACAAGTTTTCAAAATTATCTTCTTATAACTTTGTGAGTTATATAATTAGCAGGTTTCAGAATGAGCAATGAAAAAAATATAGAAATAAATAATAAAATAGCATATACACAAACGACAAAGAACATACTAAATAAGACATAAACATTAAAAAAGATTAAGATAAACATACTTAGTATAACATATAAACATACGTCCCTACCCACCCTATATATATTAACAAAGCTCTTATGACAAAACTCAATTGAAAACCGTTTTCTAGTTTTTCTCTATTTTTTTAACAAAGCATATCGAAAAATTTTCTTATAAACGAATTCGCATTTTTAAATATACGTCAAATTCAAGCACGAAGTTGTGGGAGGGGGCGAAAGGGGGCTGCGCCCACTTGTGAAAATAAATTGGCCTATTCCTCCTTCCTAGTAAAAATGTAGGTTCCAAGATATCTTTTATATAATAAAGAAATGGACAACCTAGTGTCTTTCTTATGACTTTATTGTATCAAGTAGCCTATGCCATCAGAATTACAGCCCTTAATTCATCTGGTCCTGTCAGTTACTTGGGAAAAGTTTCTATAAAAAAAGTCGACCCTCTTTTTAAAAAAAACATTCTTGTTTAGTCCCAGTGCCCACGATGAGTTAGCCTTTTCAAATTTGAGTCAATGTACTATTCAAAACATTTATTTTTCATAGAAATATACATACATGTATATATGTATATATGTATATATATATTTATATGTATATATGTATATGTATATTTATATGTATATATGTATATATATACATGTATGTATATATATTTGCAAAACTCTTCTCATATGAACCGTACCGTAAACGTATATATATATATATATATATATATATATATATATATATATAACGGAATTGGACAGGCAATGGTGATCACACCGACGTTTACGGTACAGTTCATATGAGAAGAGTTTATATATGTTTATATGTACCTCTTTCCCATTTCATTATAGCATAAATCATCATTAAATGTCCTTTCAAAAGATTGTCGAACATAATATACACCGTAATAGATTGAAATACTGGAGAACGGATATTTGTCTATAAATAGTATATTTTATACTTCTAAGAGGACTTCTGCTTTCCCCTTGCTATCTCAGGCTGATCACTTTCTCCTCACTCATTTACAATGTTTTCATATTTCGTTACCAACATGTTAATGTATTTTTAATCTACTGAGTTTATTTTTTCTCTATCTCCTTTAAACTTTCTATTTTCCTTTACAAGCTTTCTAACATTTCAATACCTAACAAGGATTGCAATCAAACATAAAACGTCCATCTCTAGGCAATAAATACCGAAAGCAATGCACTTAGGTAACCTTAATAAAGACAACTGAGGTTTTTGAGTGTACACGGTTGCTAAAAAATCTTACAAAACTACCTCAGAAACCCTTTTCACCTCGATGCAAAGTAATTAAAGTGTGAAAAACATTTCATTGCATTTCAGTTTACAAAGGCAAGAAACAGTCTTAAAAGAGGTTCAGATAAAGAAATTTTGAAAAATTGTTAAAAATGAATTTGATCAAATATAACAAAAATACACGTAGTCTTTTTTGTAAAACTCTACCTTATTTGAAGAGATATTAAGACAATTTTAAAGACTTTGTTTTCATAAGGTATGCTACTGTCTTTGATAATAATTTAAACAAACGAAAAGCTCTGCAATTGATTTTTAGATAGTATTTCAACGCCTCTACAGTTCTTCGAGTTTAGTTATTATCTCTTATTTCACCTACAAAATTAAGTATCATCTTTTACAATAGTTCATGTCAATATATAAAATTGTTTTACCTTCGATTAAAAGAAATGGTTTAAGGATAAAAAGAGTACCTCTCGAATGGTATCTAACGTAAAACACAAGGTCAGTGACCGAAAGATGACCCAAATGATATTATGTGTTATACTAGCAAATAGAAAGATCAAACTTGAAAAATTTTAAACTTATGGCATTTTGACATGTTTGTATTTTTGTTCTGTATGAGGAATGAGATTTTGTCAGTAATAATTTACCACAGAATTTGTTCGATTTTAAAAAAATCCGGCAGGAAAATAAGTTGAAAATGCAAGCTGAACCAACCTGGATTGAAAAGATATTTATGCCTTTCATAACCATTTCCTATCCCAACTGAGCAATAATTTCAATATCCTTAACCAGACCATTTTTCAATTTAATTTTACATCAACTTCTTCCATAGAACGTGGTTGGAAGCAAACTCGGTTTAGCTCAATTTTTCTTTGTATTTTCTTATGGAATTCCAAATGTTTTGCTACGACAAAATTTATATAGATATTTTTGGCTACGATTGACTCAAGAAATGCTAAAATTGCTAGTTGCAGGGGAATTTCAATTGTTAGAAATGCTAAAATTGCTAGTTGCAGGGGAATTTCAATTGTTTACGTGTTATATCGTTGCAAGAGATAATGGTTGTTTTTAAAGAAGATCATTTTTGTTAAATTTATCGAGAGCTTCCCAAAGCTTGCAAGCTGATTACTGATTTTTTTGAAACAAATGTCCATATTAAGTCACTGCCACTTGACTCACTGTCTTGCTATTTGTATAACTGCTACACTTTCATCTGTAACTTTTCAGTGTCTATTCTCTATTAGGACCATTGANTGACTCAAGAAATGCTAAAATTGCTAGTTGCATGGGAATTTCAATTGTTAGAAATGCTAAAATTGCTAGTTGCAGGGGAATTTCAATTGTTAGAAATGCTAAAATTGCTAGTTGCAGGGGAATTTCAATTGTTTACGTGTTATATCGTTGCAAGAGATAATGGTTGTTTTTAAAGAAGATCATTTTTGTTAAATTTATCGAGAGCTTCCCAAAGCTTGCAAGCTGATTACTGATTTTTTTGAAACAAATGTCCATATTAAGTCACTGCCACTTGACTCACTGTCTTGCTATTTGTATAACTGCTACACTTTCATCTGTAACTTTTCAGTGTCTATTCTCTATTAGGACCATTGATGAAGCCAACATAGGGTTTAGGTGAGATGTTTTGCCTCTTAGGCCTGTCTAATAGTTTTGTTGTTGAAATTTAACGAGACTCTATTAGATATTGATTCAACTATAAACTTTGTAAACACTTGTAACATGCAAAACATATGACAGTAGGTGAAGGCAAAAACTAAATAATCTTAGTTTTGTTTGTTGAAACAGTACAAATGAAGATTTAAGTATGAGTGATAAGTGATAATAGAACAAGAATCTTGAATCTTGGATCTTTTTCGTCTTTGCTACTAGATCAGAGAGCTAAAAAAATCCTTATCCTTAGCTACACCGCATAATTCTGACTAAAACTCTCTTTAGTTCTTAATTTCACTTCCCAGGTGTTTCAGAAAGAGTCAAATCAGCTTGAATTTGAAAATTTGTTGTCGGCAGCCGATATTAGGGTTGGATTATTAGTGTATTACTAGTTCCAATAATAAAGTAAACATATTTTACTTTATCTTTGGTTAGTTTTGAAAAAAAAACCCATATTACTTGTGGTTTGTTTTCATGTACTAAATCTTAAGGAAAAATTATCAGAATTAAAAGCTGACATAATAATTTTTTTTTTACCATACCGATGTATCGATCTACTGTGGAAATGTATGTAGTCTGTAACACCACATTTGTTTTTTCAGCCACAATTAAATCTATTTTTTATCAAATTTGATTGTTTAGGGATGAGCAGATGTTTTCAATGCCAAATGGTGTTGTGGAACAGTTTGTTTATCATCACTAATATGAACTTTTTCTCTGCTTAGTAGTCAAGAGTCAAATATAGCAATAGTGGTCCTAGATCAGGTAGAAAATGCTCACAGGAAAGGTTATTAATATGCCTCTACTGGCCCTTTTTGTTTGCAAGGCATGTTTTAAACTTTTCAAAATTGGTGTCAAAATGCTATGAAAATCAATTTTAGTTATTTCTTTTTTCCAATTGACATATATGTCCTATAGACTTGGCGATATTTTGAAGTAGTTAAGTAATGTTTTATTATATTTTTGACAACTAAAACAGACATCTTGGCTTTGAAAATGTAACTTCACAAAATAAAACTGTTGGAAATTGGGAGAGTGATTTTGTTGCAAAAAAGTACTTTAATGAGTCTCTTCATGACTTTGAACAGCCCCGTCGTACCTAGATCGGTTGTCACGGCATCTTAAACCTTTTACACAATTTACCATTCTTGTCGGCCTCCGATCACCGTCAATAGCTTTAGTAATATTTAAACACAAAATTATCGAGCAAAAACATTTATAAGTCTGTGAGGTTTTTTATCGTTCTATAATGGAAAGATCGGTTTCTCAATATGTTGTGTACGGTTAAAGTTTTAAAAGTTTTCTAATAAAATATTGTTCGAAATTGCACTTTTTATTGGGTCAAAACGGAGTTTAATGGTACCTACTCTTCTTTAGGTACCCCACACTTTCTAAACTCCTCAATATGGCTAAGAACTATCTTGTATAGATGCCGTTTGGTATATTTTTCATCTGCACCTTGTACACACATTTGAATGATAAGCATAATAGCTTTTGGCAAAAAATCTGCAAGTAGGAATGTAGATCTGGCAATTCTTACGAATTCTCCCACCAACGCTGAATTAAATGTTGATTTAGGAATATTGCTGTCCCGATGAGGCACTCAAACTATTGAAAAGAGGAAGTCGTCACGGTTATCATACAGCTTGTACACAATTTTGTTTTCTATGATGGTGATGTCAAGGTTAAGAAAATTACCTTGACTAATATTATATTCTACTTTCAATTCTAATTCACTGGATAGATGTCTTTAAAGCATAAGTCAAAATTGACAGCCATCGTTAATGATACACAGGTGGTCGATAAATCTCATGGTGGAGTGAAAGGGCCTCGCCTTAACCTTGTTTGATTTAATTAGCCTTTCAATGTAGCTATTTTCGTATGAATATTGGAATAAATTCGCTCAAAATGGGGGAGGATTTATTTCCATCGGAATATAAAGTAGCATCTATGCTACGATTAATGTGAAATATCTAGCTTTCTTTATCGTTGAAATCTCTTTGATTTTACTGTTAAACCAGCTAAAGTGAAGATAAAGAAATTAGCTAATGTAATTAACGTACGTAATTTTTTCCCATCATTTACTAAAATTTTTCACTTGTTTACTTTACCTCACTGCCAGGAAGATCCGATAAACTTTAGAAAGAATTGTGCGACCAGATCCTTTTTGTGGGATAAGGCTACTAGAAAAGAATATTATTCAATTCTGTTTAGAAAAGATACTGCTTTAGAATAAACTCATCTAATCATGCTTGAGATCATATGAGTGTTGATCTCTACAGGGCTTTGACTAAGTCTTTTCCGTTAAAGATTTGGCATTAGAAGTAAATTAAACGATAAGATATATATTTTTCTGTCCTGCTATATTTGTTTGCATTTGATGATGGATATCCGAGCAAATAGCATCAAATCCTAGTAAACTTTTAAAGAGCTACGTCTGTACCTGAGGTTAACATTCATTACATTGATTTATTACTATGCCTTTGTACTAAAAACGCTCTTGAAATTTTATCACACCGACCGAGCTTTATGAAGTGTTACTTTGAACAACAAATACCCAGAAAAATGAAAAAGACCTTCAGGTTCTAGATAAAGTTCATTTTTATTTCACATAACAGAATCTTTAGAAATCAGGCACATGCAAGTAATGAACGCACTTATTTTGACATCTATTTATAGACAAGCAAGTAATCAAAGTTTAACAAATCTCCTTAATTCTAATATTATGAGGAATAAAGGAATAAATTAGCTTATCTTGAAAATTCTGGACTTTATGGACTCAGAGGAAGCCATAGATGTAGGAGCTTTATCATGTCTTGAATCATAAGGTTTTTCTGAGCTACGAGTTGTTTCGAGGAGTGGCGCCATACCTATGTTGAATTTGTTTCGTTTGTTGATTGATTGTTGTGCTGTAGGGAATGAATTGTTTCCTTTGTTTTCCTTGTTGTTATGTTTATTTTGAATCAACACAACAATAAGGAAAATATATGGTGCCACTCCTCGAAACAACTCGATCCTTGTCCAGACGTAGATCCCCTTTACCATAATAGCTGTACCTAGTCATTTCAGTAATTTGACGATGGGAGAAATACCTCTTGAAACGTAGCTCCGAAAAAGCTTACGACTCAAGACATGATAAAACTCTTATATCTATAATTAGTTTATCTTTTATTCCCACTTACAACTTGTTTTTCATTTAAATGCTATTTAATTTTGAAGCTATAAAGGACAAGAGTAGAATGGGCCAAATGTGTCTATTATTCAGAGTACCTCTGAAATAAGAAGCACACCATAACATTTTCTTTCCTCATCCCGGTAGAGGGCTTTGCAAATACCACTGTACATGAAAAAAAATGTCTCCGACAGAAAGGAAAACACCCTTTTTTGGCTACTATTGCTTGAAGAGAGGAATTCGTTACACCTCATTAAAAATATGACTTTTCTATCATTATATAGTAGTAAATTTCTAACAAAATGCATAAACTGGTGCAACGGATGATAAAACTTGATTTGTTCTTTTTATGGATAATTTAATATCACTTATTTTATCAGGTTTCAAAGTTACGACTACATTTTCAATATTGTCTGCTGGTATGGTTCATCAAATGCCTACTAAACACCAAACGCCACCTGTCATTTGACAGCCAATTTATTTGAGCCAGATACTCGGCTTTAAAAATGCCATAGCTACTGAACCTTTCACAAGTGGTTATGTTTTGACTAAAATACTGACAAATACCATACCATACAAACGAAAAGACAATATTTAAATGTCATAGAAAATGATAAAGCTCGATCATTAGACCTTCGTAGTTGGAGCTAGCATATTAGTAATAGAATAGTTACTTTACATGTTTCTGAAATGTTTTGCCTATAAAAATGTTCGATTATCAATAGAATATGACGGCTTTTACTAAAATAGTATCGATAATTTATTATTTCACTGATATATACATAAAGTATTGTATAGTTATATATATAATATTTTTATTATTTTGTTACACAAATTTTCCAACAATTGTTTTATTGAGACTTTTGTAAGAAATAATAATGTAAATACCATATATTGACAAAAAAAATTCCTTTTTAAATTGACAATATAGATGATCTTGAATTAATGCTGACTGAGCAAAATCGAATAAATTGCTTTAAAATTGCAGCGTTAAATCTTTACCCATCTTTCTGATTACTACATCATAAATGACCAATGTTGCATCTGTTAATTATCAATATAAATAAAGCTGAATTTTTCACCCTATCCATCCATCCATCCTTGTCACAACTATTCTTGTATTAAACATCACAGCGATATCAAACATACTGGGTACAAAATTCTTGAACAATGTACTATAAAAATAGTATTTTTTAAGTATTAAAATCTTCTTATTTGGGTTATTGAAAGACCTATTTCTATTAACGATAACCAAGTTAAACAGAGTGACCAAAGTTGTTTGCTAATTGCCTTTAAAGAGACATAATTTCAAGCCGACCCTTTGCCTTCTGTGGTCTGGATATTGACCACCAACTGCTTCAAAGCAATATAAGTATTGATTGCTAACGGTAGATATAATATACTAGAGAATACATGATTTACAGGGAGATATCATAATTATAATTTTTGAATTCTAATCAACATTCAAGAAATTACAAAGCTAAGATCACAATTTCCACATCCACAGTGGGTCGTGAATTTGATTAAGAGTTGTAAACCTTTTATGAAATAATCATTATCAACTCTTCCTTTGTAGAGGTCTGTATTGTCTTTGATTATTATAAAATCTTTGACTTTGAAAGGAACTGAAAAAGACTCTTTACAGGGTTATTAAAGTAATTTGAGTCATTGGAAATCGATAAGTGTATTGTATTTTATGAATTTCATTTTCAGTTAACAGGATTGAAGTATTTAAGAAATAACTACCATCATTGTCAATGCTTAAAGAAAAAATCCATCCCAAAAGTTGACAAACCACTCAATGAAACCATATTGAGGTTGACGATAAGAAACAACAAATGCGTAAGTTCTTCTAAGATAACATAACATTAATTTCAAGGAAACAGAAATGATATTATAAATAATGATCAGTTTTATCACCCGGGGACTATCGTTTTCTTTTTAGCGCCTTTCTCTGCTCAACGAGAGTCATCTCCTGGAAAAGGTCAAAACCTTTGAGCTTTTATTTCCTTCAATCTTGGCAATCTGAAGTCGCACCAGATTGTTTTATCGATACCAAATGTATTTAGATCTTCTTTTACACAATCATCATTTCACTGGTCATACCTACTGGGCTTGGTTAGAGGTTCACTCAACAAAAGATGCCTTGTTTTCGGGTGTTGCTCCATACGGCGAAGAGGTTCCATCCCCAAGGGGAGATTTTAAAGAACTATTGTTTCAAAGGTGCTTGTGTGAGCCCTTTGTAGCACATCAGTGTTTGTTGTCGTTTGTCTCCACTTATGCTTATGACGTGGCAAAGGAAAATGGATCCAGATTTCGATGGTGGTGTGTTAAGGTGACCTAGAAAACACACAATGCATAAAAATGTCAAAGTACAAAACTGTTAAGATGAACACTATCCATTCTTGTTCCCAGAGGATGCCAACAGATTGATTTTGGTGTATTTTAACTGGTTTTTTTTATGGTTTGGATGGATTTTTGCTGTTTTAGCTCCTTTGGCTTTTTTTGATGATCTTATCTTTAAGGATCCAATGTATCGTCGTATAAAAGTTCAGGGGTTACAGAAAAAGAAAAAAGCTTTTGTCTGACCAACATAATAACAACGCATGAAAGGTTACTGTGAGATAGGTAAGAAAAGAAGAGAAAACTAAATAGAATTTAGGTGGGCCTAATTCTTAAATGCAGCTTGGGAAGTAGATAAAACTTCGTTGCAGACCTGGATATTAATTACCATTTCTTTTTCCAGTTAACTTAAGGCATTTTTTAAATGCCAAAAATCTTTTTTACATTTTCCTATTACAAGAACTTAAGCCTCAGTTTCTTATGAGTGTATTGCTATAAACGAACCATGTTAGCATTACAACCAGAAAGGTATTCTACAAAATAATAGGTAATAAATATCTGCAATAAAATACCTGCATATGTCATATATTTAATGTTTTTTTACAATGAAAAAACTATTCATAATTTCCGTTTCCAGTTGTGATTTATTAATCTTTGCTGCATATAAGTTAAATCTGAGATTATTTTGTATCTCTTTCCCTTTACAGTTACTGAGACAACAGCTGAAATCGTTTGTGTTATTTGCAAGGATGGCAACACAACTCAGGACAACGAAATAGTTCTTTGTGATAAGTGTAACATCGGTACGTTGTTCTCTATTTGTCAAATTTTATCTTTTGAATACGGTATCTTTTCTTGTATTGGGTTTGTTTGAAACACCTCCAAAAAGGATTAAAGGTATTTTTTTTGATAAATAATCTTATGACTTGCATTTTTCACAAACGTTTCTTTTAAGAGAATCTTCAAAGAGTATTAATTATCGGCTGTCATAAAAGGGGAATTGAACAAAGAACCATTTGATCGGAAGGTCAATGCTCAGCTAATTTTACCATCTATAATTTATGTGGAAAATTTAAATCTAAGTATAAACATTATGCGTTGGCTTTCATTGGAATGCATTGATTACATTAGAAACCTTTAAAACTACCAAATATTACAAAAATACAAAAATAGTCTTTGTTGATGAATTGAATTGGTTTTTTGGAGTGTAGTAAGTGTTATGGAAAATTAAGTAAAAGCCAAGCAAAAAGGCCCTTCTAAATGAGAATAGAACTCAATCCCAAACAGAGGCCCAGATTTTTAATCCAGAGCCTAAATCACTTGACGACAGGGACATTATGACCCATGAAGTGCCTTATGTAGAGTTAAAATGAAATACATAAAATATAAAACTTGGCATCTTTGTGGATGTAAATTCAGATCTGAGTGGAAGCGACTTTTTTTTTTAGCTTGACTTGTGTTTATCATTTCTAACCTAATTCCTTGGACTTTACCAAAAAGGTTGATAATTATTGCGTCTCGTTATATTTTAAGAATCCCAGGTCTAAGAGAGCGTTCTTTTTCAAAATAAAGGAATAACTAAAAAAATGATTTTATATTTTTATAGTAGGTTTTTCCACTATAAAAACTGTTGTAGCTAAGAACTTTATATCTAAATATACTTATTTTATACCAGTGCATATTGCTGTCATGTTCTATGATATGATAATACTACCTTTAGATTACAGTGGCTGGAATAAATCCAAATTAAGAGTTAAAAGGTTCTGAAATCACAATGATGAATGTACAAATATTGGCAAATAGTTTTCAAATTGCTCATGGCACCATCTTTCAACTCGACTTGTTCTTGCAATTGTTTGGTGTCAAGGAGATAATTGCTTCCTTTTACTACCTCTAATAACAGTCATTTAAACTCTATTGGATTTAAAGGCCAAACCATAAAAACATTTTAAAATTTGTGATATACTATTGTTTTTTAATTGTTACCAAAAGAAAGAAATAGGCATCATTTACAAACGAAAAAACCTGGGCTAGTTGTTTTAATCAAATTTATGTCCTTGATTAACATTGGGAGAATTTTCCACTTATGGTCTATTGCTTCTAATCGGAAAAAAGTCAATTATACACTTAAAATATTCCTTGTCTCGCTGTAGAAATTTTAAGACCAGATTCGCTTTTAAGGAAGCATAAAAATTTATCATGTGCTTACTTGTTGTTAACAAGTACACATCCATTTCGATGCAAAGTTTACTGACTATAAACGATGCTTGTCTTTTAAAACTACCTAATTATAACCAATCTTTGGTTTAATAGCTTGTTAGGAACCAGAAAGATCTGTATCACTGGAGTTTTACAAAATTGCACACCCTCTTGGACTATTAGTTTTAAGGACTAGATGGTGCAAAACGTAGACCATTTTGATCAATGCCTCCTAAAACTGTACACAGCAAACTTTCCGAAATCTCTCCTCTTTTTAAATCCGTACAGCTTCCAGTTCCATTGTCAGAGTCTATAGTTACAACCATTGTTGAGTAACTACTTTACTATTCAAGTCTAATTTTAGGAGTATTATCTATTAGTTGATTTGATAAAGCTGGTCTAAAACATTTGTGTCCTACAGGCGTCATAACAGATTAATAAATTTCTATGTGTTACTGAAATATCAAGTAAGAATGTCACAGCACGAGGTTGGGATTGAAAGAAGCCATTCTAGACTGTCCATCTCTTACATGGGATGGATTTAAAATATAGACAACTCATATCATCCTTGATAAGGTTTTTTTGAGAACTCTACAAAGATATGTGCTGAAGAGAATATTAACTCCTACACTGATCTGTCTGTTCCAGATCTTGATACATGTAATGCAAAGCAATGTATTGTATCAGAATATACAATTCATCTGATGATTAATATAGTAAGAACTCGTTGTTTGATCACTACTATCAAAATATCCAACACTTTTGCCACTTTTGTCGGTTTTTTCAAAAAGTTTTTAAACTTTTTGTTGATTGTCTAGTCTACATCTAGATACATGTTATTCAAACTCAGCTTTATTGTTGTTGTTTTATTTTGTTTGGTGAATATTCTTTTGTGGTTAACACATATGAAGACCCTTCACTAAGGCTTTTTAACTGTCACAAAAATGGTTTGTGTAAGATGTCAGGAAAGCTCAAGTGTCATCATATAATTTGAAAGATGTACAAGCAGCTACTGAGTAATATGAAAGTAAATATCAATTTCAATACGCCTCTTTACCAATAAATAACAGTCAATGCATCAACTCTGTTCTCCTATTACTTTAAAATTACCCCTGTGTCTGCTTTACAAAACGGCAATCAATCAATTAATCAATCAATGAATCAATCGATAGATATCTCTTTTCTTTCTCTATATCCAGCTATCTTTCTATCTATTTATGTATCTACCTACCTACATACCTACCTATCTATCTATCTATCTATCTATCTATCTATCTATCTATCTATCTATCCATTTCCTATGGACAAAACAACAAAATTACTTACATTTTCACTGAGACTCAAAATAAATAAATATTTTCAAACTAGTTTTTATATGCGGTTTATTTCATTTTTTAAAACGATCGTCATTTTGAAAAGCAAAGAACTTTTATAGACGAACTGAGCGAGGACAGAGTTCTTACATAAAGTGAACTGGGTGATGCAAAGGAGTAAAAGCCTGGATTACTGCAGGAACAAATTTTTTGAAGTAACATTACCAGCAGACAAAAAATGGAAAAGGTTTTCCATTTCATTTTATGTAAAAACATTGATAGTATTTCTTTTTGATAGAAATAATTGTTAGAAAAGATACTCTACCCAGTCATAAGAAAAGAGGAACCATGTTGGTGTTAAATGTACAAGATTTTAAAACAAGGCTGCTTTCAACATGTTTTTTGGTTCAGCCTTGAGTTTTGTTTCTTTTTAGTGAAGATTTTGATAAATATATTTCTGCAAGATTTTATGCCTGTAAAATTAAAGTCTTCATTTCTCTTATTAATCTTTTCAACCGTCTGTTAGTGTTAGAGTTGTTGAGTCAGTAAAACCAGTAAATTTATTTATTTTGTGATATCAGTCATACATATAGAAATAACGATGTTTTGGAACACAACCGCGCAATTGCAAAACTTTTGCTGGTGTTAAGTTGGTGTAATTTGATGTAATAATATGGCCGGTCGTAACATTAAACAATATTGGTAGCATTTTTAAACGAGACTTGACTGACATGTTTACTTACTTATTTTACTGCTCATTTAAAATTGGTAGTACTGGGCTAAAATATTCTCAATTCCAAGATCTCATATGATCAGGATACTTTAAACTCGCCAGTAAACTTGATTGTAATGCATCTCAATAATGTGGCTATCATTTGAAATGTTCAGAAGAGCATCAGGTCTTTACTTGAACTATCAGTCACTGGCCTTATATTACTCGGATAAGTTTTGAGGTGGCTCGCTGTACCTTGTAAACCACCTTTATCTTTGCAAATGTCCTATCAATTTTACTACTGGACTATGCTGCAATGTCTTCCCTACGTTGGTTGGCAACTATTGCTGATAAAAGCAGCAACAGAGGATTTTGATTATGAGATGGTCTGGCTGAAGTTTAGGACATGTATTTGCTAGTTCTTTTTTTACATATGCTTTTTTATCAGATAACGGTGCAGAAAATTGGCTTTATAAGAATTTAGTAGTTGGCTCACTTATTAATTGAAAGTATTGACAACGTTTTAAGAGTAAAAGAAATATTTTTATGCAGTACACATTGTACCTTTCATTAAGCTGCAAAAACTAAGATCTTTTAGAGCTCAGGTAAGTTTTGGAATATTGTGAGCTTCCAGTAGTTAATGACAATGCAAAATAATAAATTTCCAACAACTGTAACTTTTCTGCACTACACAAAATTTACATTATTAAAGCTTGACTTTTACGATTAGTCGAATCAGCATTTTGTCAACCTGTTAGGACCACATTTAAACAAAGAAGCCAATTGTCCTTAAGTCAAGTTTCAATCAAATAAAAGTCTATTTTGTTTACATAATTTGGACAAATTATTTTCCTGACCAGTTTCTTCCATTTCAACCCGATACAGTGTTTTCAATTTGGATTATATCAGAAAAATAAAAAAATAAAAGTTCAAAAGGCAGAGACTATATGTATGTTAAGAAATCGTAACAATCCAGGTACTGTTCCCATACTGCAAGACTGGAAAACGTCCCATAATATTATCAGACAGCCTATTTAGAAACACTGAATCTCATTTGATAACCATACTGAAATCATAGTGGTTTGAAAGTAGATAGACTATATTGTCAAAAGTCTTTTCGGTTAAAGCTGAATGAAGTATGGAATAAGCAAATATCGATGAAATTAATTGAGTCAGGCCCTCTTGACTATTATTCTTTACGACCTTGGAACTTTTACCATCATATGAATATTACGTTAGTCTTAAAATGGTTTAAGTGCCATATTATGGCCATGGAGCCAATTGTTTCAATTTTCATCCTAAGTGATATCCTAAGTGATATCTATAAGCAAATTGTTTCAATATTTTCAATTACTTACTTAGCCCGAAGAGAGATATTTACTACACAAAGAGCTTCTTGACCATAACTGACTATAAACAAAAATGCTATGAAACTCAAATTATATAACTTGAACCAATTTTTGGACAGCTTATCAAATTCTTTGGGTTCCCTTCCTGAAAATAGAGGAGGTAGTGGTGTTCACTCTTTTCTCACCTTTTCAACATTTCGTGTACATACATATACTCTTGTCACGTGATGGCAGTAAAAAAAATAGTATGAAGGAGCTAACAGGTACCTAAATTGCTTCTGTTGAAATAACACATGTTTTTGTCTATAAAGATCAAAGCTTATTGTTTAGATTTTTAAATCCTTCCTTGAATTTATATTTCCAATATTACTGGTTCAATGCAATTGTACGCTCAACTGAAATCAACAACAATGTAACCTGCTAACCACATGTTGTAAGGACAAACATTTTAGAAAATTACCTGTATGTCTCATTTTATTCTGCCATAAAATCGTATTCTTCATGTAGATCTTTGTAATCAACAATTTATGTTTTCCCGTGGCTTAAACGAATTATAAGTTTTAATTATTCTAGTCATGACTATACCTCCCTGGCCCGTCCCTTACTACTGCACCTAAATTAGCAGCATAATGGTGTTACCGAAAATTTTTTAAGTAGAAAAATAAGTTAGAACCAGGAAATATTTTCCATTTACTGTTATTATTATTATTATTATTATTATCATCATCACTATCATTTTCATTATCATGTGTGTTGGCACAGTCGTTTGATATTATATGACTGGACCATTTGTTGAATATCAGGAGATTGCAACGTCAATCGTTCATTGCCTATTCAAGAATTCTTGCAGTTCCTAATAGGTAAGCCTTATTTATGGTTCCAAAGTACATATTTGGGCTAATAAGATCAAGTCACGAGTGGAAGCCCTTTGCATTTGTGCCGAAAGCTCCAATTATTATAAGTATTTCCTTCATCTACAATTCCAGATTCTCCCAATTTGGATCTTGATAATGGTCTACTATTATTGTTATCATTATTATTATTATTATTATTATTATTATTATTATTGTGGGTATTCCATTTCACGGCAAAGCTGGTTTTGAGGCTGGGACCTGGTCTTTTCCAAAGACCTGAGGTGTCCAGACCTTCACTTCCGTCTCTTCTCTACTCCTTTCTCTCCAGTACCTTTCGCAGGATGCGTGCTGTTCCTAGTAGAGCTGACTTTTGAATAGTTTCAAAAGATAAATCTACTCCGAGCATGGACAGAAAGGATGTCAGTCGCTCTGTTGATGATAGGAACAACAGCTGTCTTCACTTTCCACAGCCTAGAGATCTCTCAGGACAGTTCTTGGTATTTCTCTATCTTTTCATCTTCCTTTGCCAGCGTTCTTACATCTTCAGGGACGGCAATGTCAATAATGATGCATTATTATTATTATTATCATTATTAGTAAATTGTTAATTGCTATCATTAAACTATTGTCTACGGAGGTAAAACATATCAAAGGTATATTACATAACATTTCTGTCATCAACATGCAAAAGTTTAAAAAGTTAAAAAGTAAATAGGTTTAATTTTAATTGAGTAACACTGAGTTCCTCTATATCACTAAAAATTGCTAATATATTTTTGCTCCAGCTCCGTACAAGGGGCCTCTGGAATATTCTAGTCTTATTTTCAGTAATGTTAGTAATGTACCATTGCTTCTAGTGAGGTTTTGTGTTTCTACCGATCAAAAAAGTTGTGAAAAGTTACTGAATGCTTATATTTCAATAAAATAATTACTTTTTTGTCATTTATTTTGCTATTTTTCAACTTAGAATAGGGTATTTCCTAAAAACCATTTATTGCATAATTATTGCAGATAATTTTCCATATTTGCCTTATACTTTCCCCTTCGCTCAATTTGAACCACCCTAAGCCTTGTGATATCTTAAATTGAATCTCTTATATTTGTCATTGTTCCTAAGGCCCTCAGAAGCTGCATTATTGTTGATCCTACTTTGTATATGATATTCCCATTTCTATCTTCTCGTACAATTCTGTAAATTTAGTTCGTGTCTTTTAAATTAAAGGTTTATAAAACAAACTAGTGCTCTCACATTTACTTAAAACTTTGTAGGAGATCTGTACATAGTCATATGCTGTTTGGTCATCCTTTGAGACGTCTGTTGGATTATATTGAAGGTCAAGTAGGAGCTCGCATTATTACGATCAAGCATCAATAATACCAATATTAATACTCCCTAAACTTCTTCCTTTTTCATATTTTAATAGATTATTGCATTTTTGGTAGGGATAATATTTTGAAAATTTCTGATTGAATAAAGTGAATAATTATGTTAGCATTCAGCTAAATTATATTTGCTAACTTTAAACAATCCTAATCAAATTCCTAAGGATGCCGTTTGTTTACTGGTAAAGTGTGGTTACGACAAAACCAGTTCTACCTGCAAATATTTTTTATTAGCAACCACTGAAAAAATATAGCGATATGCCGTATTAAATTTAAGGTTAACAGGTTTACCCATTAGCTGACCAGCTGGAAATAGCTGTAAGTCTATAACTTTTTGTCTTGAAGGTGGAACTTTCAAGGCATATTTGCTCACTTTAGACAGCTTTCACTGCAAGACTACTATTAAAACTATGGGATACAACTTCAGAGTTTTAAATAAAGAGCAAAAGGGTGATATTGCCTGCCTCTTTTGATAGAACTTTACTTTTAGCGGCCGTTTTAACAGTAACAATGCTGATTTTGTCTTTTCTATTTGTTTTGTAAACTAATGTGATTCAAGTTTGTTTTTACCGGGTATCAGAAAATTTGTAATCCACCTACTTTTTCTTATAGTTTTCTCTTTATCTCTCTTTCCCTTTATCTCTCTATCCCTCCATTTCTCTATTCCTCTATCTCTCTATCTCTCTATGTCCTTATCCCTTTGTAATCCATCCATCCATCCATCCATCTACCTACCTATCTTTCAATCAATCAATCAATCAATCAATCAATCAATCAATCTATCTATCTATCTATCCATCCATCTATCTATATATATATCCATCTATCCATCTACCTGTCTATCTAACTATTTATCTATCTATCTATCTATCTATCTATCT
>RDPX01000232.1:1153595-1169453 GCA_003991215.1 Morbakka virulenta | reverse complement strand
TTGGTTGTCAGAGGCTGTGAGAGACGCATGCCATTGGGAGCAGTTTAGATGTAGTGGGCGCTTTCTTTGCTACCACCCCTGCAATAATAACTTTAGAACTCACTTTCTAAATATATATATATATATATATATATATATATATATATATATGTAATTTGTTTATATATAATATACATCTATATCAATAAATTATTTGCAATTGACAGACATTTATTGCTAGACATGATTAAGACGTAATTAGACAAATTCTAAAATAAAAAGGGAGAAATAATTATTCAAATTGCAGACAAAGTACAATACAAAAGAACTTAGTTTAGCTGTTGATGACTTACTTTTTAAAGGTCAAGCAATTAAGTCCTTACAAGATATTGGGCTGGATAGCCTAACACATCTATTAGCAAGAACAACAAATACTAGTTTGTTTTAGATAAATTGAAAGGAATAATAGGCCATGTGTTAGGTTGTCCACTCCAAACATAAAGTCTATTTATGGTTTTTAGTGAGTTATAATATCCCTTTGAAAGTTGATTTAAGCAAAAGTCAACTACATTAAGAGATAAAGGTATTGACACAAGTCATTTTGGAGCAAAATGGGGAATGAGAGTCTAAGAGTGGACTGTCTTGAAAATCAGTGGGGAAAATGGAAACTTATATAATTCCTTTCATTGCCCACTATCTATTGGTAATAAGTAGATATATCACTAAAAATAAAAGCAGTAGTATTTTTAAGTTAAAAAGATACAAAAGAGCAAATGCAGACAAGACAACTGAAGCCAGGTTAGCAAGGCTGTGGTTTTTCAAGCTAAATTTAATGGTGTAATATTCATTATACAATTCATTGTAATTTCAGGGGCTATTACCAAAGTTAAATTGTACCATCAAGACTCTAAATAATTTATCAAGTCTATTATTTACTGAAACTTTAATAAATTTTCTTTCCTTTTTAATTGTCTGCCGACCTACCCGTTCGGATAAATCTTTGCGCCCTTTTGCCCCTAGATGAATAGGGTATAGAATACTTCAAAGAGGTATTATTTATATTGGTGCAAAAGTATGCTTATAATCGAAATTTGCAACTCCACTGTGCAAACACTTTTATTCTTTGTATGAATCAAGCTGATCGTGTGATCAAATCTGAAAGTGCATTTCCATCTGTTACTATTGGCCAGTATTCCCTGTATAGGATCTACCTGTACTTCCAAATAACTTAACATGACAACATTATGTTAGAAACTTCGAAGTTTTATAGACACTATGCATCACTTTTGTAAAACTTACTACTGACGTTAATGAAATTTTGGAGATCTTCGCAAATATTGGTAAACCAAGGATCTCTTTTTCTATGTACTTTAAACGTAGAAACTTTTGCGGATTTCGCCGATTTTGGTCAAATCCGCGAAAGTCTGTCCGGCGAAAAATTTCAAAATAGGTCATATCCGCAAAATTTTATGGCCATGGAAAAAACAAAAAAATTCTAAATTTGTTTCTAACAATGTTTTTACTACAATAAAGCAAAAAATTAATGTTTAATTCAGTTCAATAACTTCACGAACTTTAGGTCTTGGACGCTTTGAGGGAAAAAACATGTTTAACATTCTTGATATTTATTTTCAGAAACTGACTTGTTGCTTTAGTGCTTTACAAGTATTTTGTTGTATTTATTTCCATACTTTACAAGTATTTTGTTGTATTCATTTCCATAATTTTGGAAGATTCGTTAATTTGTTTTCATGAGAATCAAAAAATATTGTTTTCCTTTTTGAGGAACAATTAGAACTAACCTTTAAATTTATTAATTTATTGCTGATTCGTGACATTTTATACACACGAAATATTTCAAAATTTGCTCTCCGGGAAAGTTTATGGGTGCGAAAAAACTTAAACCTCTCATCCGCGAAGGTTTATGTCCGCTAAATCAAAAAAAATTCGCGGATGGCTTCATCCGTGAAACTTTCTGTCCGCGAAAGTTTCTACGTTTAAAGTACAAAAGACTGCTGAATTAAAATTGATAGAAAAGGCAACTATTTCTGTTTGCCTAAAACTTTTCAAATTTGTTAATTATAAAATCGTAGCCACGTTTATTTGCCTTTACGAGTAATGCTCGATCTGCTTTAATTTGGTTTAAAGTCCTTTTCTTATGCAGCATTTATCAGGAATTGTTCAGCGTAAAACAGAACTTATAAATAAAAGTTTTCTTCCCATTAAAAAGTACCCTATCAACTAATTCTAAAAGGCGGCGAAATAATGACCTTTCTATTTCAGCTGTTAGTTAAGTATTAAAAGTGATTAGTAAAGGCTTGGAATACTGTAGCATTTTTGTATATGTGCTATATCATTAAAAAGTTATAAAGAATATTAAGCATTTTAGTTTCTAGTCAAAGTGAGCTTATTTCCTTGAAATACTAAAAATTACAAGACAAGGAAGCCTCATTGATAAGGGAAAAATATTTTTAAATGACATGGAAATCAGGAAATTAAAAGTATCTAGTTCTTTCTGTGTTCAGAAAGCAAAAAAAACTTTATTTAATTGACTTCGAGTAATGATAAATAAGAAGTACTTCTTCATTGTAGACACCATGAAATCGAAAGTAGAACACAATATTTCTTAAAATGGATCTTTTACTGTTATATTGCGATCAATTAATAGTAACTAAGTTCGTTTTATACGAAAGAGTTTCATTTACTATGTTGATTTGTTTTCATTTATCGATCTACTAAGAAATTCAGTTTGAGCTAGGTATATATTTTACCCCACCTATCTAGACCATTTACCTTAAATGGGCCGTATGGTATCAATGTTGATTAACAGAGAAAAAGGTTGTTAAATAGTACTTAATAAAGGAAAATATTACACGAATAAGCAGGTTCAGGCCCAAAGCCCTTGAGCAAGAAGCAGTGAATATGAACTTCTATATATATGTAAGCAAAAAATTATAAAAGGATGTAAAAATATATAAAGTGTACTACATATTTGGTGTGCGGTGTCCTAAAAATTTAGCTAATAATAAAAAATTAATACTAGATGAGCAATTAAAAGCTGAAACTCTTTACACTTTTTATGAAATGTTGGCCTTTTAAGTAAGCTCTCGCTGAGATGAGGACATCCTGTTACAAGTTGGGAGTGAAAACACAGGAGATTCTTAAAATTCTCATCAGTCAATATTCCAACCATTTTTTGTGACACTAAATTGGCTACAGATACTTTTTTCGGATAAATAATGTTGACAACAGATTAGAAGCACAGCAAGTATCTTTAAAATAATTCTTTCAATATTTTGTTTTTTATTGTTTAAAACTTATACAAAGCAAAATGTCACTGGGTGCGTACAACTATGAAGGAATGATATATAAAAAAATACTCAAATAAGTAGTTTGAGCCAAGTTATTGGAGTTAACCTTAGACTTAAAAACATTAAAGTCATATAATATAGGAAAGTTCTCAGAACCCAAAGTGTTCTACAAACATAAAGTGCAAAATGAGCTTACTGAAAGCTAAGAACATACATTGGATCCCGCCTCTCTGACGCTTCTTTATATGTCAGATTCCGCTTATATGACTGGTGACCCCCTGGAACAAAATTCGTTTCTTCTTTGCAGGACACATTTTGGGGTATACAGAGACTTGTTCCGCTTGTATGCCAGGTGCACAGGTTCTTACAAGTTGTCTCATTCTTTTGCGAGGTATTTTGAGTTCAAAATACCTTTAACTCTTCAGTAATGGCTGGTTGAGTCTTAACACTTGATCTTTTGTTCGCAATCACTGGAGCATCAGGAACATTCACTCATCAATTTGGTTTTTAAAAAATGCTGTTTCATTTCAACTACTCTTGAATAGGACACATTGACAGCTTTGCCTGGTGACCAAACATTTTGGGGGTTGAATTCTTTATATCTAATTCTGTTTATTTTTGCAACTTATTTAAAAGAAACATGTTAGAACAGTTTTTAAGAAAATATTCTATATCTATATCTATATCTATTATCTATATCTATATCTATATCTATATCTATTATCTATATCTATATCTATATCTATATCTATATCTATATCTATATCTATATCTATATCTATATCTATATCTATATCTATATCTATATCTATATCTATATCTATATCTATATCTATATCTATATCTATATCTATATCTATATCTATATCTATATCTATTTCTATATCTATACTTTGGCGTAATTTTTGCATATATTAATTTTTGTATGAAAGGTTTGAGAAAGTATTTGTTATAAAGGAAGGTTGTGTCTGAAAGTAAATTAGAAAGATATGAGATATTCCACAAGACACATCAAGTGACCAGATTTTTTGCACTGCTTGATTTTGTTCCAAGAATGAAGTAGATCAGTTGACAAATGATTTCAACACTAAATAGCTGTTTATGGTTATGATTTAATTAATTCTGATACAGAGGAAATTGAAAACACCAACCGTTTGGCACTGAAAGTCAACATCCATGTTTTGTTAGATAATAATAAGATAGGAAGTGGAGGAGGAAAAATCATTTGGAAAAAGAATTTGAAACCCAACCGCTGCAGTGAATGAAAACTAAAGGAAGAGATAGAACTTCAGTTCGCTGGACATGTAGAGCCTATTGAAATTTACATCACTGTAGTAAATTTGGATTTTTACTCAATACACGTTGCTGAGAGTAACCTCTATGCTTATAAAAAACATACCAACGAATAGGGAGAAATAACATCACTGTTTGGTGTTAACTACTTTATACCAATAAAAAGAAAAAACAAGTATAGGTTAACTTAGGTGAAAGAGTGGTGTTAATTATATGAAAAGGTAAATGGGTCGTACGGGAATTTATTTTTTCACAACTTTTTGATATTCCTTTGTTGATTAAAAATCTATATGACCATGATATATATATATATATATATATATATATATATCAGAGTTACTGTGGGATCCTGTCAGAGTGCTCAAGCTACGCGTGCGCAGTGAGCGTTGCATTACGCTAACAACAGGTCCCCAAATATATAAATATATATATATATATATATATTTGGGGACCTGTTGTTAGCGTAATGCAACGCTCACTGCGCACGCGTAGCTTGAGCACTCTGACAAGATCCCACAGTAACTCTTTAAGCTGTGTTTGCTCCGGCAATATGGCCAGAGAGGTATGTCTCAGAAGCTCTGTGCTGCACTGATGAGCACACAAAGGGCGAAAAGGTACTGTCTGCAGATTGAGTATATAAAATTATAATATATATATATATATATATATATATATATATATATATATATATATATATATATATATATACTATTGGAACCTTTTGAACAAACCGGGAACAAATACCAAATGAAATGAAACGAAGACATGTGTTGGTTGCAAATGAAAAGGTAATAAAACAGTATTACTTTAGCTACCACTGGTAAAGGAATAAGTGCATCTTCAAACTTGCTTCCACAAACGAAGGGATCAGGAAGCCAAACACCAGTTTCTTGCCATATTATCATTAAGATGTATAATAAGGGAATGAACGGTGTCGATGTAATGCATCAATAAACTGTTGGATATCGACTTGATAGGAATGCAAGTTTAGATTACACTTCGACTATTTTTTTTATCTTCTCCTTGCTGAATTTATTAACAAACATACCATTTACTTAAAACCTGCTAATGACTTACCAATGGTTGTTTTCAAGGTAGCTATTTCATAGGTAGATACTGTAGCAGGAAACGAGGTTTCTCAACTAGTCGCCTAAGCAAAAGAGGGTCGTTAGAACCTTCTTCATCAATGGTAGTATCCTAGCACTTAACATTTTCCCGCAAGATTAAAGGCTTTCAAAATGCTGTAGAAGCAATGGATTGGACTTTACGATTTTCATGCTTTGTGAATCATTGGCATTTCTGTGTTATTATTTTGGCATATTTGTGTTATTTCAAGGAGAGGAATTGGAGGAGCAGTGGCTTAATGGTTAATGCAGTTACACCGTAACCAGGAGCTTTTACGGTTTCGATTCCCTGAGCAGGCGAAAAAGAACTTGGAACTTGACAAGAGAAAAAGCCATTGCTTGGCGTCAGGAAGAGCATCCTGCCAAGACATTCTTCACTGTCAAATTTAAGTCCCTCTGAAGGGCACCATCTGAGCTCCGATGACTGGGAAAAAATGACTTTAAAACCAAAATGTTCTCAAGGAGAGAAATTGCCTTTATAAACATCATAATAAACAGTAACATATATTTGTAAAAGCTTACTTTTATGTAAAGAAAACGCTGGCAAATGTCTTGATATTTATTTTCTTTTGGCAGGTAGAAACAAAATTAAAATTTTCCTAATCAGAAGTTCACTAGTCAATCGTGAAGTAGATAAAAATTATTTTTAAATTTTGATCACATGTAACAAAATATTTTAAACTACCCACAAAAATAAGGTTACTTCAAGCATTATCCAACAGAGGCTCCCCAGTGACCCCAAAATTTTTTGGCTGACGAATAGTGCCATGATCTCCATACCAGGGCTAAATATTTTTGTTTTTCAAAAGAATTAACATACCAAAACTCAAACAGAATGCACTTTTTCTAACCTTATGGTAATTATAAGGTTAAAACCATGACAAATTCAATTAACCGTTGCTTTACAGATATCCATCTTTTGTAAATTTTGGCATTTATGCTTACTGGAAAAAGCTTAAGAGTTGAATACTCTTTAAAACCAAATAAAACTAAGTAACTGTTTTGTAACTTGTTAGTTAGATCTTTTCATAATTATATTTTTTATATTGCGGTCGGTAACTAGTTATTACCAAACAGTATTTAAAGCAACACAAATTATAAAGGTTTTTGACTACAGTCGCAGTAGAAAATGCAGTAAAAAATTTGTTTATTTTTTAACTTGACACGAAGAAAAAAACCCAGAATAACGTGTAAAAAGTAATGGATAATAAATTTATTTGATTGCTATGTTGACGTCGATGTGATAAATCTTTGGTCGACTGATCCGATCCAAAATTAGACATATAAAAACCGGTTGATAAAATTGCATCTATCTACAACGTTGAGGAGAGTAAAGGAAATGTTTGGGTTATTTCAAGAAAATTCTGGGTATTTACACATCAGTAAAGCCATCATTACCCAAGGTAAAATGTGCTATGTACTTTGGAAAAAATTATATAATCTTTAATCTTGCTAAAATGTTTACTATACCTTCCAGGATGACTTTAGGACTCAAGGCCAACCATTTATTACCGCACCGCCCTCATATCATGAGGGGCTTAAAATTAGTCACAAATTCTAAAGATAGTTCCTTTCTACCAACTTGCACAATCGAGTTAACGATAATGAAATTTTGAATTAAACCTTTTTTACATACTTGTTATAAGGCTGAACGTTTTTGATGAACAAGAAAGCGAAGCCAAGTTTGGAGGAAAATTTCTGTCTCTTTGCATTAGACCCAGTAATAATAAAGGTTTTTATCTCAATTTTACGAAATCATGTCCTCGACTTCCCCTTAAAAAAAATTATCAAGCGTCTCTATAAAAAAGAAATTAGTAGTGTGACGAGTGGAATGTTTGAGCTTATTGTTAAAATGGTTAGTATGGTCAATAATACTACAGAAAAACTGTTGATTACTGCAAATAGTCCTAAGTTTACATTTTATTCCTGATGAAGAATGGAAAATTTTTAATAGTCTGTACACAGACAAGGATCGATACGTACTAAAGATTGGGAAACTCATTTCCTACTTGTTAGAAAAGGTGTTCTACATGGTAACGCCTTTACACTCTGATTTTCAAAATCCTGATGAACATTTTGTACAAAGTGTACGTACACAACATTGAGCAATAACAAGAGTTCCCTACTCAGAAGCTAGCTTCTCTTTGCACATGACTTGGTCTAAGCCATATGCTTAAAAAGTAAAAATCGACGTCTACTTAACTTGCTTATTAGATGGTGTAGACGAGCAGACATGATTGTTAAATTTGGAAAGATGTCACTTACTTGGTATGAAGAAAGAAGATACTTTAGCTGTCCAGTACTCTTGAGGAAGCTGAACAGCATCAAAATCCTCATTCTCGGAGGTTTTTCGTTTCTAGTTTCTAGCATTTTGCCTTCATCAAAGTATAGTTGCTGGATCTATGGTTAGCCTTTACTCATGGCCTTGAGTACAGGGAGCTGGGAAGCTACTTTTATTGCTCAGGAAAACCACAGAATACAGTTTAAGGTCATAAAAAGGGTACAAAAGACAAGAAAATGTTTAATACTACAAGCTAGTGTAACAGAAATATAATAATTCTTTCAGAATATGCTTCATAATCACAGAAGTATTGTTTACAATTAAACAGCTTTTCTGGTCAAAAAGTTACTATACCTCTCAGAAAAACTACCACCTACAGTTCTTGTTTTATGTTTAGAGAACATTTTGAAATTAAGAACACTAGTCCACTGTATATTTTAAATGCTTTTAAAGTGGTACCAAATGTATTTATAAAAGCTAAATTCCTTCTATGAGATAAACAGAGACCTATAGAAGCTATGGTAATATGTACAATCTAAGTACTTAATGAACTCGATGAAGATAAACTGAGTCATTGTTATGTATTTTTAGTAATATCTGTCATTTTGAAAAATTTTACCAAGGTGTGTGTCTATCTTTGCACATATTTGTTATTACAGGTTACTGAAAAAGAACAATTTAAACACAGTAAATCCCCAGACCACGTTTTAATAGCAGAGAATAAAAGTGAAGATTCGAAAGGAAGAAAAGCTGACTGTCAAACAGGAGGTGAAGTAGAGAATCAAATACAAGAAAAAGGAGAAGATCAGAAAGAAGAAATAATTAAAAACATAACAGTAGAAGGAGAAATTTCAAAAGAAAACCAGAAAAAATCACAGGAAAATTTACAGGTAAGAAGAACAATGTTTTAAAGCTAATGCAAGTTTCAGCTTTTTGTAGGTTATTAACTTAAATAAAATTATATCCCCATTAAAACTAATAATCTACGTTATGTAAAATATTGATATTCCTCTAGTTACCACATTTTAAAGTTAATAATATTATGAAAAAGTAAAATTAAATAAATGTAAAATAAAATAAATACTATCAAAAATGTGGTAATAGTATTACCACCTTTTTGATCAAAATTTTGAGGCACTGGTTCGAACACAATTCGGTGGAACTTGCATTTTCACTTATTCGCCTGGACAACTGTTAGTTTATCGAAACACACACACTTACATTGTAACACATTTTTAGAAAGTAATGCAGAGTGCAAACCTGCTACCATTAGAAATATAAATAGAAAGAGCAATAAAAATTAAACGCTCAGATAGAAGAGTTTCAGAAGAGACAGAAAGTGAAAAGTTGAACGGTGTGCACAAGGAAGGTGACGAAGCCAATAGGAGCAAAAGAAACATGAAATACAATATATAAAGTTAATTTAAAGGAAAGCAAGGATCACCTTTTGCAAAGAAAACACAACAAACGTAAATCGTCAGCCAGATTAAGTTTAAAAGACTAACTATGATGTGGCTTTTCAACAAGATTTGAAAGAGTTGCCTTAAGCTCTATAATGTCTACAACAGGATCAGAAGATTTCAAAGGAGGTGATGAAATTGTACTATGTTTAGGAACATAAATAAAAAAGAACTCTAAAATAGATAGTTTTCTTGAATCCGAATAAGAAAAATCAGGATATTACTTTTTTGGCCGCGCTTCTCATTACTTCAAAGACCTAGTAAAAGTTATCACTACTCAAATTTTTAAGAGATTTGTGAACTTCATGATGTTGCAATGATGTTGCAATGATGTTGCTAATTTGTACATTATTTTATACTCTGTTTTTTCGAAACTTTTCAATTCTTCCTTGCAAGAATATCTGTAGGAAAATTCACAAACTGTACAATATTGCCAAAAGATAAGTTGCAGGTTACTTCTCCAGGTCTCCAAGTTTGTTACTCTTGTTAGAATATGTCAACCAATTAATGTGACGAGCATTGGATTTGCAAAGATCAAGGTGATGCTTATCAAGAGGCTTATCAATAGAGTCTTATACTATCCCAATAAGTAAAAAAGAAAGCTCCTGAACATATATTAAGTCAGAATAAAGGAAAACTTTCGCAAAAACAAAATTGGAACAAAAAACATTGATATTATTAAATCTCAAGAGAGTATTTGTTGAAGATAACAGGTTTTTCGGGGTCTCTGAAGAGTTAGTAGTACTGCATCTTGAGTCTACTTTCTTGGATGTGGAAATATGCTTGGGTTTCGAGATATTTTGCATCTCCTGACCGTTGAAGAACTGATGGATACCAGTGGGTATTCTTTTATTTAAAATAGTCAGGACATGATGGATACTAGCTTTTATTTGTTTGATTAGAATTGTCATACAAATTAAAAATAGAAATAAATATTCAAAACTCTGATAAGACAGAAACCATCAACAAGCCTATTTACTGAGCCTTTTGATGATGAAGGCGCTAGTAAATGCAGGTACTACAGACACTGTCTGCCACAAATTGCATTCATAAAAAAAGAGAAGGTGATGAGGTTACACTACTACCAGTCTTTTTATGGAGACACCATCTCTAGGAGGATTGCCAACCAATGCTAAGGAGTTCTTATACTTCACAAGGTAGACAAATTCCCTCTAAACGCCAGCCTGGTATTTTAAGATCTCGGGGACGAATAATCTACATCAAATTAACCCGGCGGGGCCACTTCAGTTTGCACAGTGTAAGCACCCGTGTCTTTAAAGTCACTGAAAAGGGTTGCTTTTGCATTTCAAAGCAAGGACAGTGAAAACTGAAAAACAGGAGTGTTTTTCAAGAAATTTGGAAAATTCTAGGAAAAATGTATAAATAAATACTTGATTGGTAATACTGAAGATCAAATTTATAAATTTAATTATCATCATATTCAACACAGATTTTGTCTTATCATCAAGTTACTTTCTTAAAGTGTAAATGCAAATTTTCTGTCCTTTGTTCAATTTTTTCACCTTATTGAAAAAAATTGAATATCAATTAAAAATCACCAGACTTTGCACTGTAACTTAAATTAAAATATATTATCTGTAATAATAATAATAATAATAATAATAATAATAATAATAATAATAATAATAATAATAATAAGTAGCATTTATTAAATTCTTTAGTATCATTTAGGAAACTAAACTTTGCCATTATGCTACATTCTATGATCCCCACTCTCTTCTTTCACTGAGCTGATTTTCCTTATAAAATGCTGCATAATAATACCAGCCCAATACCGGCCTAAGTATATGAACGATTTGTAAACAATCAAAATTTATATAGTTGATGCAATTTTTATTCTTGTTTGAGTATGCTTGCTTAACCATGTATAGTATTAGAAAATTTGTTTTGAGATAATATGCCAAGTCTTCTGTTCTGTTTAAAAAGTATATTATATATTAAAAGAGTGTGACATAGTTGGTTTTTTATATTAATGTTGCCATGGTACTACTTATGCATATGCATCTAAATTGATGATTGTATGTACAGCTACAGTACATATTACATGTCTAGTTTTTTTCCGATTATGAATATCAGTGTTTTCACAGGAAAGGGTCTAAATAAAAAGAAACATCAGAGAAAAGGGGTATAAAATTTTACACAGAAATCAAAGGAAAGGGATCGTATCCCAAAGATGAAGACACGGGTGTTTACACTATGCAAACTGAAGTGGCCCAGCCGGGCAAATTAATTCCAAATTTTTATCCAATACCTCAAAAAATTCAAATGATTAATATATGGGTTTATATTGTGCTGGGTAAATCAAGTGGAAAAATTAAATTACCTTTTTACCGAGTACTGGCAGATTCTTGAAACTACAGGTACAAAAAGAACACTCACATTTTTTTGTTTTTACCAACTCCTAGGCTAAGATCATTAATATATTGTGTCTTGTGCTTCACTAATTCAAAAATTTATCCAGAGAAAAAAGTGTGATCTACTTTTCTTACTGTTTTTCATCACTTGTAATCCAGTTACGTATTTTCTGTACTTGTCAGAATAAATAGCGACTAAAAAAACCCAGGTTTTATTTTGCTGAGTCTTTGTCTTTTGACTGACATTACTATAATAAACTGTTTGGCGTTTCAATTTAGAAACTTTAGCCTGGTGTAGTTAAGGACATCGAAACAGCAAAGTAAGACTCTATAAACAACGAATAAACAAGACACCTAAACAAAGCTGCAACTATTCTGTTATCAATGTCATATTTGCTTCGACTGCCTACTATCAGAGACCAGGAAAATAGCCAATTTTTGTCTCATTTAAAAGATATAACATTTTCTTGTGCAGAGCAATAATTCTTTTTGTATGCAATAAACCCATCCGTCATGTGCGCTGTGTATTTATGTTAGTTTTGGGTTTGTCAACTGACGTAATCTAGCTGCGAGTTACTAAAAGTGCTGAAAATAGTCATATATCTAAGAAGTCATATAGAATTAGGTTATTATTCCAAACATTAGATTATTTCACGCTTAAATAAAACTGTTGTTGCTGATGACAGTGGCTAAATCAAAAGAATAGATCAATGTTTTCTTAATCTTGTGTCTTGCTCAATGCTTTAACTTTCTCAGAAAGCCATAGTCATGATGTTACTCACGTTCTTCAATTTTCTTTTGTAGAAATGAGCCCTTGTCACATCTATTTTTCGTAATTTGTATACCTTGATTAATGCGTGTCAATTTGGGAGTTTTTTAGAATGTTGACTTCTTGATAGTGGGAGTGTTCTATTGAATTTCCCATTCAAAAGTTTACCATACGCCAACTGATAAAGCATTATTTCATTATCCACTCTGATTGCTTCCTTCAATGATCATAATCTGTTTAAGGTGACTAGGTACAATTGTCATTGAAAGCAGCAGTATCTGAAACTATAAATCCCCGCTGTATGCTTCCTTTCTATAAAAATGCATCTTAGAAAGCAAATTTTTATTCTCAAGTCACTTTTCTTCTCTACTAAATGTTTACTGGGCTTTGTATGTAGCAGAACATAAAACGCATGTTCATAACAATTTTTTCTTGCTTCTTCTTGTTCGGTTTTTGTTTTTACACTAATCAAAAAAGTACGTGGCAACACAGGTCTTTAAAGACATTATTTGTTATTGATGACTTTACGTCATTCAGTTTTTGTCTTGTTTCAGTTTCTTATTAGAAATCCCAATTCTTAAGGCCTTGTAGGCCAGTATACAACAGTATATGGTCTTAGCCTTTTGTATTTTGACCTTGAGGTCAAAGAGTACACTGATACCAGAATAGGAATAGCCATCCAACAGTACTTGAAAGTTAGCTGCAGAAAGTGTCATTTTAAAACAATGTCATCAGCCTTTGGAAATCTTGATTTTGAAAGATGGAATCTTGTTAAAAAGATTTTAAGATGATACTAGTTAAGGAAACCTATTCAGAAATTAAACATTCAAATCAAATATCACTGGTGGCGTTTTCACGGTAACAACATGACGTAAAACTACTTGATTTAGCTATAGAAATTCCCAAAGCATTTGATAAATCCTGTCACGCTGGATTGCTTTGTAAGCTTCCTGCTTATTGGATTTGTGCAAGGGTCTCTGATATCATACAGTCCTTTCTTTCAGATCTCAAAATGCGTGCCACACTGGTGGGAATTATATATGATGAATAGTTCGTTAATTGTAGCGATCTTTAAGGTTATACTATAAATCCAACGTACTTCCTTCTTTGGAACAATGATATTTCTATAAACTTTATTCATTTCATGAAAATATGTGCTGATCTCACTTTGCTATACTCTTGCCTTGGCTGAAAGGCAACAGAGTAGGAACAAGTCAAACTTACAGGCGATTTGGAGTCCGTCATCCAGACAGCCATTAAATGGAGAATGTCGTGGCTCTTTTTTCTCCTAACGCATCTAATGGAAAGCAGACTTCTTAGTTTCTTCAAATATTCATAAAAAGTTATTTTGATGTTGACCCTAGTGAAATTGCTCCTGTTCTTTAGTAATAGTTATGAAGATGATGTTTTTTTTTCATTTTTCCATGCCTTTCTTGAGATTCTTATAATTCTTATAATTCTTATAATAAAACACACTTATGTGCATGCAGCACTGTTGTCACATAGGATAGGTACTCACATGTGATGTGATGTGCTTGGTTGAGTTTGGAGACGTGTTTTCGACTTAATAGATCCAAATCTTGCTTTTACTCTCCAACCTTTGTCTCGTAAACAAAACGTTCTTTCTATAGGCGATATCGTGTGATGTATTCTGATGAGCTATGCTTGCTGGTACCAGCTCAGTTTGATAGATTAGGCATTTTAGATAAATCGCTTCTCTCGATGTCTTAATCCCTATTGAGTTGTTGCTTCTCGTTGACGTAAATCTTACTATGAATGTAATATTTTCACCTTAGACATCTAGATTTTGGAATTTCTTGACTTCTGAATGCTTTGCGTCACCGTATGACATGAATGTTTTCATGTCTTAGGTCAAGTCATTTTTTATCTTAAACTTTTTCCTGTCTGCTTTTCACAATTGCACACATTTAGGATCCAAATATAAATAAAATGTAGATAGGAAACACACACACACATTTTTCTTTGAGACAGAGGTTGCACCTTTTGTTTGTACTTCTGTAGGGTCAGCTTGATGAAAAAAGTATATATATATATGTATATCTATCTATATATCTATATATCTATATATCTATATATCTATATATCTATACATCTATATATCTATATATCTATATATCTATATATATATATATATCCATCCATTCATCTATCTATCTATCCATCTATCTATCTATCTATCTATCTGGCTATAAAGGACACGCAATCAAGAAGGAATTACACTTGCCTGTTTTCCACCAGGGTATTGAAATTTTGCAGTCAAATGCCTATTTAAAGATGAATGAAATGCATCTGATGTAACAATAGAGTGATGTGATTCCTTACCTTTCTTTTGAAGAGGTAGAAAGTTCGAGATTCCTTTACTCGGTGAAAATCAATCGTATTAATGCTTTGCTATTTGAATCTGTTTATGAAATGCGAATGCCTGTTGAGTATAAAAGCATCCCACACAGAGACGTTTTAAATGTGTTTATTCTCAAAATCACGTTTGTTTCCTACGAGAAAATTAGATTTTAATGTCATCGTCGATAATAAACAAGCCGTATTATTTTGGTGTGATTGATTGTATTCAAGGTATCTTTCTTCTTTAAATAGCACTGCTTTACCTTTTGAAAGTAACCACTTATAGGTTACTTTCATGTACTTTCAATTCACTCTAAGAACTTTGATTTGACGTTTTATACTTTTTTTTCCCATTAAAACGTTTGGCACTTGTCAGCCGGGCTACAAGAAACTTTCATATCCCAACTGTTTTGTGGATATGGTATCTACAGGTAATACTAAAAAGACTAGAACTGAGAAGAATAAAGTGAATATGTTCAAAGCTGGTCAGAAAAAGATAAAGGGTTTATATGTCTGGCGTTTATCATTGTTGCAACTGGCAGTACAAATGAAATACGAAAAAAGCTTGGAATGACAGGGTGAAAAGTAGAGAAAAAAAAATCAATTTGAAAACTGCTCTTTGATTGTGGATTTGTTATTGGCTATTCAGTAAGTAATAGGTGTAAGGCACGCTTCATAGAAGAGAGCTGAGGAATAAGAAAATAGAATTTTTAGGAGGAAGAGCAAAATGTTTTAAAAATTGGAGTATTTGGACAGTGTGATTAAGAATTAAGAAAAAACCCACAAATATTTGGGAAAAGGACAGAAACGGGAAAAAGTTATTACCGTAAGAGTAAGGTTACGTATCTATCCTTTAACCGCAGCGGAGCACTGAACACAACCTAAAGGAGAGAAAGAGAGAGAGA
>RDPX01000232.1:1124182-1153555 GCA_003991215.1 Morbakka virulenta | reverse complement strand
GAGAGAAAGAGAGAGAGAAAAAAGAGAGAGAGAGAGAGAGAGAGATAGAGAGAGAGAGAGAGAGAGAGAGAGAGAGAGAGAGAGAGAGAGAGAGAGAGAGAGAGAGAGAGAGAGAGAGAGAGAGAGAGAGTTTTTAATTGGTACTATGAACATTGTGGCCAAGAAGATTAAGATGGCACCCTAAGAAACACAGCTCAAGTAACAGTAAGGAAGTTATTGTACGAATAACTGGGATTTTTTCATAGCTCCTTTTTTAAGCTGTTGAAACTTTCTAAATATTCAAACAAATAACAAAGGAATGTAAAATTTTGTCAAGTCAAAGTTATAACCAGTTGTCTAATATAAAGTTATTGTTACAGTACGATCTCACAAAAAGCAATTACTAAGTTTGCTACAGGGCTTTTTTCTAAACGTGTTGTGTTGAGAAAAGGGATTTATCATGGTGACGTAAAGTGCTGATAGCCTAATATTCCATCAAAAGTAAAGAAATTAATGCCATTTTACGGTTCTCCGTATAGTTGTTTTAAGTTGATATGTATTTGTATTTTTTTGTCGGTCTTTCCTGTTGATCTAGTTGCATGAACATTATGACATAATCTCGGTAATTTTGCATGGGACAGTGGAAGAGAGCACTTTGCCAGCTGTGCCTTTAGTCTTCTCACTATTTTACTCATTTGCACACTTACTATTACAGGCATCAGTACCCTGCTCATTTGGGGTTCTTTCAAAACTTATATTGTCAAGATTCTCTTGCTAGCAGGCCTGGAAAATAATTGGAATTTTGGGCTAAAAAAGAAGTTTTGTATGGATTTATCAAAGAGTTTATGATATGATTATTATGCGATTTAAAAAAATACATTTGTTGAGATACCAATTTCAGTATAATGCTGGGTTATATGCTTACTATCAGTGACTTATTGGTGCTATTTATAGTAAAGCGATTGATATTAAATAATTACTTTCTTAGTACATACTTAATGTACGAGTAAAGTTTCTTCGGAGGTACTTGCTGCTCTATCAGAGTTTCATTGAAGATTTTATGAAGCACAGTTTTTTTTTAGTTGTGGGTTAACTGATATCTCTCTGCGCTCGTTAGATTTTTTAAAGAGTGATTTGTTAAAACTGTCTCTACTTACGCTAACAAGGAAATGCTGTTGTTTATCAGCAATGTCATTCAACTCCGTTTTCTCATTCACAAAGTATTCATCCCTTTTTCGTGTTTATTGGCCAGTTTATTTTACTTTGTAGTGCCCAGATCTTATTACTAATTTTTGTCTCCTAGCCAGTTATCACTTTCTTATTTGATAAATATGAAACATATTGAAAGATCTGTTTATAATTTCTGATGTGGAAAAGAATATTTAATATAAACGACACACTCCTCATATTTTACGGTCCACTGTCTTAACCAAAACTGTTGTACTTGACTTTCACCAATGAGTTATAAATTCTTTTCAGGTGAAAATATTCCCAAGGTGATTTTCTAGGCCAATAGCGCTTGCCAGTTTGTTATTCCCTTTCTTTGAATTAATATTTTTAGTTTTTATTAACAGTTATATTACAGGAGATTGAAGTAAAATAATTATTGACTAAAGTGGACAATACTGCGGACAACAAAAACTGCAGAGCGGTTTTCACTATGGTCTTCTGCGGGAACGTTCAGTTCAAAGTATAGCAATAATCCTGACATGCTTTTTGAAATGACTTATTTATATAGGGGAACCTTTTAAAAGTATGATATTGTTTGCAGCCGATTAAATACTTTATTTTAAACGATGAAGTATTTAAAAAATGTCCTATTGAATTTATTTTCTTCTAAAAATGAAAGCGACATCCTTAGAGCAAAACAATTTTGAATAACTGCATTTTCTGTAATCATTCAGACAAAACATGACCTTTTTTGAAAATTTTAGGGTAATTTCGATAACAAAGGGTTTATCAGCTTAAGGATTAATTGCTTCAAATTATTTTCTTAAAAACTGAAGAAATGGAATTAGAGGATCTTGGAATTTCTTTATATATTGTCAAAGAGTCAAAGAGTCTGTCCCCTTTGTTTAAGAAGAACATAACCAATATTAGAGGTTGTCACTAGAGAATAATACGCCTAACACCATAATTATAGTCTTTCTATTAACAATACCACAATATTCCCCATTAATGAACGTTATTCAATGTTCTGATTAAACAAATTTCAGGAGAAGAAGTACATTTCTCAATAGGTTCGCACCCCATAAAACTATTATTACTTCTACTACAACCAAGCATGCAGAAGAGGAAAGTGGAATGGTCGGGCATTTGATAATAAAAATTTAACATCTGTGTGCAACATGGTCATTTTGGTAAGTTCATTGTTAATAACAATGCTTTACAGAATATTCTGCATTTCATGATACCACTGAGTATAACCTTTCCTTCTGTTATCTTTAAAAAGTGTATGGCTGTATGAAGAATTTCACTCATCTGTTGCAATCTGTTATTCAATTTTTTCTCACTTGTTGTTTTTCTTTTTGCCTCTGGAATAGTAAGTGCATTGGCAAGCTTACGATGTTATTATTCATTGAACATGGAGTACGACAGATAGTTAAAAATGATAAAGGGATCTACACTTTATATACAGGAGTATAGGGTTTACATAACTTTATATTCAAGTCAGTGTTTATGCCAAATAGTTTGACACTTTCACTGACCCTAACCTTTCTTGTATGGAGAAGTGAATTTCTCTGAACTTGATACTCAACCAGAACCAGCAATATTTCTTTAAATGATACCCCTTTTAATACGAAATTCCTGGTATACTTTTCCCCTCGAATAAGCACCTTCGTTTTTGCAAAAAAGGTATTTAAAGGGCGGTAGTCCCTCCTTTTCCTTTTAAAAGAGATCCTTGATTTCTAAAATGTTTGATTTAGAAGATAGTTATTGCTGACGAATTTATAGAGAACTTTTGTGATTTCATCTCAATTTTTTGTGCACAAGAAGTTAAGTTTCTTTTGTTGCTTGTTTTTCAATACTTATAAACTATTCAAAGATGAACTGCTCTAGTTGCTTTATATATTTCTCTTTGTCTACCACCATTTGGAAATGCTACGTTGGTATGGTTTCTAAGGGTAAACAAATCACCTACCTTTTTTAGTGGTACAAGCGTTGCATTCAGCCTTACATTGGGCAGTCTCTTGTCTGAAATTTTTGCGGTAATATATTATTCAGTTGTATCTTCCAGTAATTGATTTACCAATTTTAATTATATTTTATTCCTAATTGTGCACCCTTCTGGAATACGCCTGCCTCTTCATACTTTTAGATTAATCGAGCTGCCTGAGAGAGACAATACTTATTTTTAGAAATGATTTACTCTTTAAATTTCAGGCTTGTGCAAGGTGTTTTCTTTCCTGGACCGATACCTTTTCCTTCCAATAATTATACTATAATTATATTTTCAAGTTAAATTTTTCGTGTCATGCACTTTTATTTAAACTGAGAATTACTTCGCTTTTTTTGTTTTTGTTTTACCTGATTAAATGCTGGAGAGGTAACATTTGTGGACTTTGTGTTCTGTTATTCAATTCGGACAATATTTAAACAACTCAGCATTAATTTTACTTAAATAATGATCTCATGAGAAGATTACACAGTACGTAGGAAAAACAAAATCGAAAAAAGGAAGGCCATTGTGGATAAGTGAAAGGCAGCTTCTATAGTGCCGCTAACCGGTGAAATGAAAATAATCCTATTTTGCCTTGTCAGGTGTAACTAACATTTCATTGATCGATCTAGTAAAGTCACGTGACGTGCAACGTTTCCGGTTTTTCGACGGCTAGATAAAGCCGATTCTATTCTGCCGGTAACCTTTGTAACCGGTGAAATAAAAAAATATCCTATTTTGCCTTATCAGGTGCAACGTTCCCGGGGTTTTTTTTTCTTTTTGAAATATCTGAATTTGGAGTGTTTTCCTTTCCAACATCAGCCAACATAGTGACGTAGAAATTTAGCCCCGTAGTTAGTTAGTTATAGTTCTTGTTTTCTCGTCTACGTGTTGTTACAGTGTTACCAAAAGCTCGTATGAATGAACAGGAACTCGTTAAATGTATTTTTTGTCGTGCCACAACAAGTTTCAGTGATAATGTTCCTGTCCGCAGTTAGTTGGTTACAACGGTTTTTCTTATTTGATTCATTATGTACGTGATTATCAGCTTTTGTCAATGTGTTTAAATAGCAGCGTAAATTTTTGGTGTATCACAAAAGTTTAAGGAACGTTCGTAGAAAGGTGTAACTCTTTGTAGGAAGCATAAAGATTATTTGAGAGAGTTTTTTGAAATATATAACATGGCTAGCTTGAAAGAGGGTGACTGTTTCTCATCTTTTAAAGATCTTGAAAAGGCTATGGAAACTTTTGAGCATAAACTTGTTTCCAATAACACGCAAAAAGGCGTGTTATTGGAAACGCGATACTAGGACATTGCAGGCGGCCAAAAAAAGGGGGCTCAAAAAACCATGTGATGCCGACCCGAATGGATAAATAGTATACTATGAGATAAAGTACAGCTGTGTGAAGGGTGGACGCAAGTACCTGAACACCTCGAAAGGTGCACTTCCGAACCAAAGGTAAATAACGATTTACTGTTTTGTGAATTTCCTGAGTTATTTAGTGGCCTTTTGTTGTGGGTTTTTTTCAGAACATTTTTAGAACACTCCAAATTGAGATATTTCAATGTGCCATGCATTGTCATAATGAAGAAGCACATGTCATCAGACATCGACGGCGACAGTTGCTGTATCAAAAACACAACACCCGGGGTTATTTTTGGCATGACAAAAAATACATTTAAAGAGTTCCTGTTCATGCAAACAAGCTTGCAAAATTGCAAAACTTTCAAAAAGAAAACAACAAAAGGCCACTAAATAACTCAGTAAACTGTAAAGGAAGTCCTATGGTACTTATCCTGCAAAGCCTATGGTTTCTTTTCCAGTAACACACTTTTTGTGTGTTTTGATGACCTTTTCAAGTTCTGAAATCGATCTCACTCATAGCCAGCCATGTTTCACCGTGAAATTGAAATTGGCGGTTAGGCAGATAAACCAATGAATAACTAAATAACTCAGTAAACTGTGAAGGAAGTTCTATGGTCTCTTTTCCAGTAAAATTTTTTTTGTGTGTTTTATTGGCCTTTACAAGGTGTAAAATCGACCTCACTCATGGCCATCCATGTTTCACGGTGAACTGGAATAAGAAAATGGTGCCGCACTAGTCGCATCCAAACCAAATTAGTTATCTAACTTTTCTGCTTGTGCAGCTACAAACACTTCATCAACAATCCTTTTCCATTTTCTTCTATCCTGAGCCAGATTGGTCAGAACATGCAAATCTTTCAGTGAATTAAATTTGGTTACACCGTGTGAGTTGGATAGGGTATTCAAAATGGATGCTTTAGATATGTCATTATGTATCATCAAAGGAAGAGTTATTCTTTGTCGACCTGGAAATTTTGACTTGGAAGATTCAGAGAAGTAATATGTGATAGATTTTCTTGCTGGGGTTTCGCTGCTGAGTCTCAAGATATGTCCGAACAGTTTCCATCTGATTTTGAGAATCACTAATGAGATTGGTTGTTCATTCGTTTGTCTATATAAGTCTTCATTCCTGAGAATATTTGGGTATTTTACATTTAGTACTTGTCTCAGCTGTTTTCTATGAAAGCTATCTAGTCCTTTAATATCTCTTTTTGTTAAACCCCATGTCCCTGAATTATAAAGTAATACTGGTTTAACATAACAGTGAAAATAGTAATGGCGCTTGTTTGACATTAAAATTGGCGGTTAGGCAGATAAACCAATGAAATTTTGTCACATGACTCAAAGAGATCAATCAATCAAATGTAGTCACGTGACTCTAACATCGACCAATGAAAATGTTCACCGGCAGAATTTTTTTTTTCATTTGACCGGTTACTGGCAGCATAGACCCTTCGTAAATGAAATGCTGTCCGATAGTCTAGTGCTCTAGTTTATAGGAATCATCAGTTTTACGAGCGACATTTTTTTAAAATAAAGTGTTTGGGAAGAAGGTCATTTCATATCAATTTTCTTCACGCAGTCACATAAATGGTCACACAATTAGCGCTATGTATTTAGGGTAGATGCAAAGGCCAATGGCGGGCTATTAATGGCATGTTAGGGAAACTGCAGCTATTCTTTATGATTCCAAGAATATCCTTTCCTGCGCTTAATAGACAATGAGATTAATTTTTCAATGGTATGTTGGGAAAAAAATCGTAAATACTCTCATGGGACCTATCCTGTAAAGACAACCAGAAATGTCTCTTTAAGAGCTCTTAACTTGATATGTTGGTCACTTTGATTGTCTTGAGGTATCTTCGGTTACTTTGACATGTCTTTATGTTAGGTGTACTAATTGAAAACATTTTGGTCTAACATTCACAGGTCATTACCCATCTTGTGCCACTTGCGAACCTTTTCCTCGCATACTTCTGTGTCTCTTCCCGTGTTACTATGAACATATTTGCTCAATTCTCTGTAGCCTTAGACAGGCCTTATATTTTAAGCTTGTTTGGCTGTTGAGCTGCTATTGGTAGCAAAACTACACTTCTCCTCTCATATTTTTCGGGATCGTATACCTTTAGCCAGCCCTTATCTACCTACTTTAGAAAGCATCCTCTCATGGGAATACTTTTGGAGGCTGATTTGATTATGGTACTATAAAGCATTGCTGGAGAGGTTCCTCTGAAGTGCTGGTGTCTCAGGTAGCAGCTTTGAAATGCTTGTAAGGTTTTGGGAGTAGAATATGCTCCAATACATACAACGTGAGGGCTTGGTAATTATAATTTTGATTTGCATCTTGTGTTAAAGGGTTCTCTTATTTATATATTACTTAACTCTTTAGATTATTTTAAACCAATTAAAACCAAAGCTTTCCCAAATGCAAATATAAAGTCATTCTTAACCGTAATATACTATATTTGTCGCAGGACTCAAAACGCTGTTCTTTTTCCCGTTTTTATTTTTTAATTATTTGTGAGTATTGACCTCCATAGAATAAATTATAATGTTAGGCTTTTAATTTGAAAAAGAATGAGTGTAGAAAATGAAGTACTAGAATAAGCTTGAAAGCTGATTGATAAAAAAAAGTTAAGGCTTTGTTACTAAAGATTCATTTGCTGCTTGTCAAGGCTGGTAGAAAAGTTCATACTAAGTCACCTTTGGGGATTACTTTTTCTGGTCTATCATCTTCTATCATCCGTTACTCTTTCTCATCAATTGCAAAAGCGATTTAATTTTAAAGAATAAATTTTGAGATGGGCGAAATACTCGTTTGGAGCCATATGCAATACTGCAACAGAATAAACAGGAACAAAGGCATCTATGAAGCCAATCTGACACGAAAAGCTTCACGTATTAGTTGGCTTAACTGAAAAGCCCGTGACACTAAGTACAAACCATTAATATTTTTATTGGTTTAGAAAAAATTCCCAAATCTTTCTATCAAGAAATAAACGGTGATGCTTTTTTCTACACATAACGAAGAATTTATATTATAGTAGTGTAACCAAGTATTTGGGCAGGCTTTTTTTCGAAAGTGACTTGCAACATGGTTTCACACGAATCTAGTTTTACCAACACAGAAGAAAGCACTCAGTAAACGCTTAAATTGATAGAATTATATGGATATGGATGTATGAAGTACAATATTTATAGGTTTCCTATTATTTTCAAAATTAGAAGACACGAAGAACAATCTGATTTCATGTCATATCGAAGACAAGAAATATGAAAATGGTAGAACTCTTTCTTGAGATCCTTTCAAAAAGAAGATGCTAATGACTCTCCATTGCATTCTTTTTGAGCAGCTATAGCTTTTCAAACTGTTACTTTATTATTACTTTTTATATTTTTTGTTTCGTATTTGAAGAATACTTATACGTTATTATTTCAATGTGTAACATTTTAATAATATCTATAAAAATTAAGAAACCTACCCTTTTTAGATGCCCCTCGATTAAATGCCATAAATGAATGCCAAAAAGTTAAAAAATTAATAAACATTCCAGTCCTTTGTGGGAAGGATTACTGTTTTTCCATAAAGCTTTTCAGAACATATATATATTGCAGACGTAAACAAGAATCTGTTAATGAGACGACTAGAATACTATTAACATACTGACTATAATGAAATCCTAATGTGGAAAACAACCTACTAGACCTACTTAAATTATGCTCCTTTAAGAAAAAATTTTTGGATTCAGGATAGTCTTTGCCAGATAAGAAGAGAACAAACAACACTACTGTTATGCGAATTATTTACCGTTGCAATGTTATTCTTAATAAAATGCAATGAAATCAACATAAGTGTCTCAAGAAAAAAATTATGTCAAATATTTTATTGGGTATCTTTCTATCTGGAGATTATTGTTTTTGTACTTCCCATGAACATCTCCTTTCATGTTTCACAGATACGTTTTTTACTGCCACCAGCTGACTTCATCCTTTTAATAGCAAAGTTTCGGCATACCAGCCACCAGCACTTAAAAAACAAAGCGGTAAATATTGATCACATGTTGTCATTCTTGATGTTAGGAAAGTAATCCATATTTCAAAATGTAAACATCCTGTAGGGAAAGAGCTATTATAATTTTTCAGCTTAACAAAGGGTGCCTGTTGGAATATAGAGTTAGTGTGTTGGAATTTTATAGAAAACAGATGTATTCCCAATTCTTTGTAATTTAGTATACAGCCAAAACTGTTTACGGATCTCTGTTGAAAAATTAATCAAGCTTATTACAGTATTATAATAACAAATTGGAGAAGTACTCTTTAGTAATTAAAAATAGCTTTTCATAAAGATGCAAGGGAAGAAATAAAAGTTAGTTAAATTGCCATGTTCACCGCTGTCTTCTGCAAGGCTCAGGCAAGTTTAATTTCATGTAGCAATTTGAATTCAATTGCAGATGTAATTTAAGTGTTGATAATTCTGTAAAATATTGTAAATGGTATGCTTTGGCATATACAAAGGTTAAAATCCAGTTTACTTCAGCCGACTACATGCTCTTGGAAAATTTTGCTTACTTTTAAACATTCTTTTATGTATAGATTACATCCATATCCAAAAACATTATAGACTAAATAATGCAAAACTTTTGGCAAAAGAACCTAGTCGTATTCAAGACGTCCAAGATTTTTCTCAATGGGGAAACCTCCGGTATGATGATCTTCCCGTGAATCACATGTATATCATTTCTTCTAGATTCACTAAAACTCGTTAACCCCTAAAACGCCAAGCTCGTTTTTTCTTCCAAAATGCTTGGATTTTTGATATTTTAGACCTCAGTGGCTATAATTAACAGATACCTTTTCAAAATTTAAAAAAAATTGCCCCAATCCCCGAAATTTGGGCGGCAACTTAAATTGCCAATGGCTTATAATGAGTTCAAAATTTTTGAAATTTTGAAATCATGAAAACGCATGAAAAACAATTTTTATGCAATGAACAAATATATTTTCAGCCCAACAATGAAAAGTAAAAGTACAAAGATGGTACAAGTGTTTATTGATGATATGGTTTCATACATTCTGGATGCACTTTTCGCATTTAAAAATGGTTCTTCTTCCACATTCTTTGTATCGGCAATATTTTGAATCACCTTTCACGAGTACATGATTGAAGGTGTCAAGCCTTATACTTTCACCAGCTATTCCCGATGTGTTCAAAGAATGTTGTGGGCGGTTTCTCCCAAACTTCCAAAGACTTTCTAGCACAAGATCATGCAGAAACTTTAATAATGGAACATTATTCCCGTGAATATTTCGATATAATCTCCAGCGGATGCATTTATAGACCAAGAAAGAAAAGGCAACCCCCCCTTTTTGGAACGTATCCGCACAGGATAAGTTGATACAAACTGATCAAATATATCTACACCGCCCATATTGGCATTATATTCCTTGAATGGATTTGGCATTGATACATCAATATGCTTCTTTTCAATTTTTGACCAACGTTTTGCTGATGTCATCGGGTTCAGTGACCAATAGTTAGTACCAATAATGACAGCTTTGTTATCTCTCCAGACAATAACTAAGTTGTTTCCATCAGACGTATAGTCGAATCTTACCCTGGTTTCCTTTTGCAAAGCAACCTTTTTCTTTAGTGGTGCTCCCTGCAGTCTGTTTTCTCGGATAGTGCCTACCACACACATACCCATGTCTGTCAGCTCGTCAAGTAATGGCAATGTAATAAACAAGTTATCCATTGCCACTCTGGACCCTTTGGCTAGATGGCACTTTTCTATCAAACCAAGAACAACATCAGGACCTTGCCCCAATCCTGTTTCTGGCAACTTGGTGTCTTTTCCACAGTATGGTTCTGCATAAACAAGGTACCCATCTGAGGAACAAAGACACCAAAGTTTAAACCAAATCTTATAGGCTTTCCTCTAATGAATTGTTTTGTACTGTATCTGCCATAATATGGTATCATACTTTCATTAACACTGAAGCTATTTGTAGAAGCAAAATTTTTGAAGTTTCTGTTTAAAATGACAAATAAGGGCCTTTTTTCTTCAAATTGATACTTTTTAATTTTTTTTTCTTCAGATCGCTACTTTCTAATTTGTTTCTTCAAATTGATACATTTTAATCTCCATAGCTTGCAACTTTCTGGTGCAAACATGTGGAACAAAAGCTTTGACAAAAGAAGTTCACCACGTGAAAATAATTTGAACTATTTGATTGAAAAATGATCTCGCTAACAGCCATTGGCAACTTTAGTTGGCACCCAAAATTAAAGCCAGGACTAACCAAGAGCATAAAAGTAAGACTATGATATTATAAGCTCATCTTATTCCCACATCACATAGTTATGAAGTATATAATAAAAAATGTTTAAGTACCACAATTTCAGGATTAGTGGACGTCTTTAAGTCATTGCCCATCATAACAAAAATTTCCTTCCGCACCTTCGTCTTATTATTTGACTTTGTTGGGTACTTTGTTAAAATTTAAGAAGTATACCAAAATTGGTTTTAAAGTACCAGAGGATAGTTGCTAAGACATGTCTAGTAAGAAAAAAGGCATTTGATTTTTTTGAATTTTAAATAATGGTCTAAATGCATGGTGGCGTTGAATGGGTTAAAAGAGACTATTAGGGGTTTAAGGGCCTTTTTTCTTCAAATTGATACTTTTTAATTTTTTTTTCTTCAGATCGCTACTTTCTAATTTGTTTCTTCAAATTGATACATTTTAATCTCCATAGCTTGCAACTTTCTGGTGCAAACATGTGGAACAAAAGCTTTGACAAAAGAAGTTCACCACGTGAAAATAATTTGAACTATTTGATTGAAAAATGATCTCGCTAACAGCCATTGGCAACTTTAGTTGGCACCCAAAATTAAAGCCAGGACTAACCAAGAGCATAAAAGTAAGACTATGATATTATAAGCTCATCTTATTTCCAAATCACATAGTTATGAAGTATATAATAAAAAAATGTTTAAGTAGCACAATTTCAGGATTAGTGGACGTCTTTAAGTCATTGCCCATGATAACAAAAATATCCTTCCGCACCTTCGTCTTATTATTTGAATGGGTACTTTGTTAAAATTTAAGAAGTATGCCAAATTTGGTTTTAAAGTACCATAGGATAGTTGCTAAGACATGTCTAGTAAGAAAAAAGACATTTGATTTTTGTGAATTTTAAATAATGGGCTAAATGCATGGTGGCAATTAAAGTTGCCAATGGCGTTGAATGGGTTAAGATACAAAAAATTGTAATTATTTTTATTGCAAAAATATCTTCCCTCTTCCAAACCTATTCTAATGATATTGAAACATAAAGAGACCATAAGCTAGTGAATAACCACAGTCCATATTGCGTGCACGGTTAGAAGATCAGAACTAGTAAAAGAGAGTTGAATATTCGATTTTACATCGTTAGATAGCATAAGCCCTGGATGCTCAATCATCACATATTTTAAAATAAAAGCAGTCACAAATTTTAATTTTCGTGGAAAAATTGTTTTACTCAAATCGATTCAGCTTATCCTGTGAAAGTTAAATCACAACTCGTGGAGACTTACCTTAATCAGGATCAAGTTTATTTAGGGTTTATTGATATTACCGCCTCCCAAGTCTCCTTTGCTTCCCGATGGCATGAAAGCAGATTTTATCACTAATCTGTTGACAACAACTTTTCAACTGGCTTTTGATTATCAATCTTTATAGATCAGATATTTCCAAATTTGAAAAACTCAATAAATTTGAGCCTTAATAGTAAGAATATTTTTTACTTCGGGTCTTTTTACATATCCTCTTGTTTGAATAGCATTTTGGAATTTCAGTACTGTGGGGCTTCAAAAGTGTTTTTTTTGAGGCAAAAGCTTAAGTGTTGACAGAAATAGATTTTGAGCACGAAATATCTGGCAAATAATTAATTTTAAAGGTTTAAACTTTTTTCTCCAGAACTCAAACTCATTTTACTATCTATCCAAAGCCACAAAGGATTACTTTATTGTAGGCTATGACAGAATCGATACCTTTGGAGGTACTTCTCCATTGCTACAGCCAAAAAAAACGAGTATTTCAATTTTTTTAGAAATAAAGTCTACATCAACTAATTTGCTTCCATGAAAAAGTACTAAATATTTAATATCACCTTAAAAAAGTAGAAGAAGCTATCTATTTTATTACTCAGCTTACAAAGCTATAGAAGTGGAGTTACGTTATTGTTGATGAGACTACCTCATCCTCACCTTAAAGCTTAAATAATAGTCTTCAGAGTTATCTTAATCTATTAACATGAGAACTAAGCTTAGATCCTAATTTCTTTCTTTTACTAAAAATTTAGCATTGATCATCGATAAAAATTATAAATAAATAAATAAATTAAATTGGCTGGAACACACAGTATCAGATATACAAGTGTGGTCAATGAAATTACTAACTCTGCCTGTATCTTTAAACTAACTGTTATATAAAACCGCAGTTTACCACCATTTCATATTTATAAGGACTCATTTCAACAAGGACGTTTTCAGAGAGACCATCCAGAGCAAATCAACTCCCACTAAAGTTGTCCTACAGTTGTCATTTTTTATTGTGAACATTTAATGACCTCTAGCTGCAAGCAAGCCACAATAAGGAGACTGTATTTAGATCTAATCCACTGTTTATAAGTTTTCAGGCCATCATCTGTTTACGTCTGTTCTTAACAATTTGATTAAATCAGTATTATAGAGCAAAATGTGGTTTGCAGAACTTATGAGCTGAGAAACATACAAAAACATCTGTCATTGTGGGCTCTATTTTGTTCTTTGTATGAAGGCTGCTCTAAGTCTTAACAATTCTCAGTCTTTTAAATTACAAACAGATGTGATCTCGTAGACGGTTATTGTATAAATTTTTTAAAGTCGATTGAAATTTTGCAAATACCTGGACTAACACAAGATTTAGTAATATCGATCATTGAGAAGAGAAACTTTAATATGAAGTGTGGCTATAACTGATGGGAATCCTGTTTGTTTGGTGTTACTACATGTAAGTAGAACAGCCTGTACCTAAAATTCAATTTTATACCTCAGAAAGAATATTGTTTGGAGTCCTTATGAAAATAATAACTTTGTTTATCTCAATCAGAGTAGAAAAATTCTATCTGTTAAAGAATGAGACATTTAAGGGTTTATGAATTCAATAACATTTTACCTTGAAACTGCATTTCATTATCAGGAAAAAGGAATGCAGAGAATTTTAAGTGTTAGGGAGGTGTCTATTTTGTTTTCAACAAAATATATGTTGCTGGCAAGGAGGAATTATATTTAAATATAAATATCTATATATTTATTTCAGATTACAAGTCCCTTTTAGTTTCTAACTAAGACGTATTTGTTAAATTTTGATTTTAGCATTTTATTAGTTTTTTATGGAAGATAAGTGTTAGAAAAATATCAGTCACTGCCGACAACAATTACGAACTGACTTATAGTTTTGCAACACCCAAAAGCACCTGCTGATTCTAGATATGAATTTTGTTTTACATGTAAATATTCATGCTTTAACTGTTAAAGTCGCAAAAACTACATCCTTTTTTCCTACTGTAAATAGAAAAAATTTTGTTTTTTAATGTGCTTTTTCCATATCATTGGTGTATGGAAGCAGCTTTCGTAATGCTTACCTACTATGTTTCGTTTTTCGTAAAATTATACTTGTGTGGTAAAATATTTCATCTTCTAATATGTGATTTTGACAGTGGTATATTACATAAACAAAAAGTAAAATGAAATAAACGGTAATGTTTTTGAAGCATTACAAACAAATATTTATAAAAGCTACACTCATTTTCAGGGTATGTAGTATGCCTTTCTTTCCCTTGGCTTTTATCCAACAATTTTTTCCCCTCATTTTTTTTTCTTAGCTTCACTAATATTTATCGGAGACTTGGTTTAAGCCTCACTTAATTTTGCCCTTTATATTTGCTGTTCAGTTCTTTTTCTTCTTTTTTAACTAAATGACATTTCTGTGCACAGGTAAAAGTACAGGTACAGAAGTGTCTAACATGAGTGCAAATATTATTTATTTTAATGTTGATAGATTTCTTTCTGTCATTGGTAATAAACATCCTTCTAGCATCATTCTTATCAAGATAAATTTCAAGAAGCGAAAAATAGCCCATACTTGTCAAAACAACTAACATACCCATACATTAGCTTTTTAAGTACCTGACTTGATTTATTATTAGTATTTTTATTAACTTTCAATAGTTTTGATTCAAGAACTCTTTATAGTAACATACAAGCTGATTAATCCAAATATTTTCGTTTGTAAGCTCCAAAAATGCTTATGTATAATAAGTATTTCAATATTGACAGTTTTCTAGCTCCAAAATAAAAACATCAATAAATTTGCCCTTTTGATAGGACGAAGTTCTACAAACGTTATTAAAGTTACCCACGCAAGCGTTCTTAAAGAGGCTTTTATCCCCTTTTTTTCAAGCTTTTGTGGAGAGAATTGGCAACAATATAACCCCTCTTTAACTTCTTAACTTAATCACTATCATTTTTATTTTGAAGACATTTGGTATTATCTCTGTTGCTAAAAACTGAAAATACGCAATCAAAGATTATATATTTTTCAAAACGTTTACTATAAAGGAGGGAAGAAACCATTTCATCTCAGAGGGTTGAATATTGCTGCAATTTTTACCTGCTTTTTATGACTTTTTTTATCTATTTCCTTATTTCATTGCCCTCTTATCAATCTCCTAAAATAATTACAAACTCAACACTTTGACAATTATTCCAGAGTAAACAAATATCATTATGAATACTTCATGCATTAACAACACTATAATAATGTGCCAAAAAATCCCACCCCTAAACAAACTGTGCATTATTACCAAAACGTAACCTTCCTACGATAAGAATGAACGGGATAGTGACTCTAATAGTTATGCTATAGGCTCAGCCTGGGGCATTGTAATTTAAACTACAATTCTAAAAACAGTAGCATGTTGCCTCTGAGACAGTCGTAAATTGTTATCATATATATATTTGTGTAATTTTGTGTATTCGTATCAAAAAGTGCTCTATGCATATAGCAGCGCAATATACATAAGGTAAAACATGAAAAATAAGAACTGTGATTGCAACTAATAGTTTCACGATATTTGGATCATCAGGTTATAATGCTACAAATACTGTACAAGCTTTTATAAACAAATAAAGCAGGCGGCCCCCAAAAATGTCCATTTTAACATACACCATCAAATAACAACTTCTCAACAAAAGATCAGAACTTATTTAAAAATGCCGACAAGAAAACAAATTCCTGCTTCGCAACTTCATACCGAATCACTAATCGCATGGGACTTCCTTTCCTGATCAAACAGCCGAACACCTATTTACCCAATTTGAAAGTAAATCACTCTTTAGTAATTTTAAACCTTATATACATGGGAATTCCTTTCTTTCTTCCTTTCTCAGAATATTAACGCATTGTAATACGTTACCACCTGTAATTTTTATTACTTTTGATGAGCCGCCTACTTTATTTGTTTATAAAAGTTTGTACAGTATTTGTAGCATTATTGCCTGATGTTCGAAATATCGTGAAACTATTAGTTGCAATCACAGTTCTTATTTTTCGTGTTTTACCTTATATATATAATATATATATGGTAAAACACGAATATATACATAATACAATAATACAAATATATATATAGTATTTTTACTAACGCTGGTGCGTTAGTCTTGCGTCTGAGGGAGACTAAATCCCAAGTTTTTAGTCCCTTTCAAGTATTTACAGTGTCTTTGACAGTTTTATCAGGTGATTTATCGTTTATATAGTATTGCAAACAAGGCTTTGTGTAGTTATCTCCCCCTAATGGCTAAAAATGGATGGCATTGAGCCTCATGGGTAAAATATGTTAAAATATGCAATTTGCGGTACAAAACATGAATATCGCAGTTAAAATCACATTAATCTTGGTCGGAAACATTTTCGTTGGCAATTGACAGGACCAAGACTGCAAAATAAGAAAGCACAGGTCAAGTAAACTCAATTGACTTGTGTTTTCTTATTTTGGTATTTTTACTTTTTGGAAGTTATCTTGATTTTGTAGAATTCCTGAAAAACAAATTATAATGTCACACAACAGTCTTAATTATTGATGACAGTCAAACCATCGTTTTCTTGTTTTCGTGAGTTAAAATTATTTAAGCATTGAAACTTACAGGACACATATTCAAATATTTTCGTAAAAACGACAAAATAACAATTTTGATGGTAGTGAACTTGACACAGGAGCTTCATATTCGTTGTCGCCAAAATCATTGGCATTATCATTGTCTTTTCCTCCTTCTACTACTGCTTCTAATGCTACTACTGCTACTGTTTTTACTATTACTACTACTACTACTACTACTACTACTACTACTACTACTACCACTATTTTATTGTCTTGATGCACGTAGATTTTGGTGATCAAAAAATAATTGAACAATTTTGAATATTTATTTGCCGTACATGTTGAGTTTACTAAGCCAGATTGTAAATTTAAGCATAAAATTAATCTATCTTTATCAACCCCAATTGCAACATGAAATATTTTGTTGACTAGATTTTACATTTGACCTCTTAATGATGAGAAGAAACTACTGTGATTCTTACTTTATGCTGTAAGGAAATTCTCCCACTACTCTAAAAACAAAAGTTGCTAGTTTGAAAGAGAGAAAAGTTTAAAAAGCAAGCTAGACTAGGAAGAGAGAACCCATCTAAAGCCTCTAATACACAATCATTACTTGTTAAATTTGTCTTTTTTGAAACAGTGTTTCTTCTTCAATTTCACCCTCCGCTATAACGATGATCTTTACTCAAATGAAAAAGTGATAGAAAACAATAAAAGTCAAGTGAAATTTTAAATAGTTATTGAAAGTTACAAGCCGATTTTTGAGATATGGGTCGATCAAATTATAAAGGGTGGTTTCAAAAAGGTTCTTAAGAAAGTAATTTGCCCAATTATTCTTAAATGTTTTGTACTATTAGTTAATTGCCGACTTAGCTTTCACTTCAAAATGAAGGCAGAATTGGCACTGGATCAAAGCAACAATAATTATGAAAGGCGAGATTTTGAAGCATAAAAACCCAACCATCTTAGAAATAATATTTGTGAAAAACTTTGTAACTTGTTGAAAACCTATACTGAGAAGATCTTACTAAATGATCCAAACAAGTAATAAGGTTTACTCTCAATACTTCAGAGCAATGGAATACAATGTCCAATTATGTCCGGCATAAGTATGCTTTGATTTTTATATCAGTAAGAGTGGGTATAAAATACTTTCATCTTTTATCTTCACATGAACACCAAACATAACTTGTACATGTACTCTGATTATGGGAGAAGTATCTCTCAAAACTTCTCCATAATATGGCAAATGAACATTGGAAAAGAGCACTATTGAATCTTGAAATAAAACTGAAAACAATCACTTAAGCAACATTATTTAGCTGAATTCATGAAAGTTTCTTTCATACATACATACATACATACATACATACATACATACATACATACATGTGTACCATACCATACCCTACATACCATACTATATGGTGAACGACAAAAAATCAACAAAACTTAATTTGGAACTGACAGTTCTAAACTAAGTTTTGTTGATTTTTTTGTCGTTCACCATGATAGCTCTAATATTCTTATATTATTGAGCTCTGTCGATAGCTAATAATTACTTCAATACTGGTACCATACCATATATATATGCGTTTGTCTGTGTGCGTGTGCGTGTGTGTTGTGTGTGTGTGTATATGTATTATTTATTGTTGCAGGTTAATACTGGCCAGCTTGCCTAAGTCAGACTTAGTTTTTAAAAATACAACTTAAAAGTTGCCCTATTAAATTTGGTATGCACACTATATGAAAAACTTATCGATTTGAAAGTGATATGAATAACATATGATAATTATTCATAGCCAAAATTGGTTCGTGAAGCAGAAAGACATTTAGGCCTCTTTCTCACCTTTTTAACGGTAATGACGGGAAAAGAAATATTCAGTCAAGCACTTTTTTTCATCATTGTACATAAGATTTAAATAATTTGCATCTCATTATTGTTCTTGACCTATTAAAAATACTTACCAGGGTAAATTTAAAAGATCTTCCTCGTGTACCTTTGAATAGTGATTAGAGAGTTATGCCCTTCAAAGAATCATATCATCATAGGGTACATTTAATGAACTTTGTTGTCTGAATGAGAACATGAGTGTAAGACTCCGTCATTTTGCTGAACATTAACATGGGGGTCCAAAAGAAGTAGGACTTTTAGGCTACCTCTGTTACGAAACAGAATGCGCTGCACGACTCCGTTAAAAATGAGAATATACTACGCAAGACAAACTAATAAAAACTTTGAAGATTGCCTTCTGTTGAAAGCAAAGTTTAAAGGTTGTTGAACTGGTTTTTCTGTGAAAATTACGAAGTAGCAATTCTAAGCCACAGATCTGTGTTAACAAAGAAAGCATTTTCAAAAAGGACCTAAATTTTAAAATAATCAGCAACAAATGTAGAAGAAACATGTGTTCTCTTTACAATATGTTTTCCTTGAAAAATTTTTTCAGTCTTTTAATAACTTCCAGTTTATTTAAAGTAATATCAAATGAACTTCAAAAATACAATTTCAGTTACAGCTTACACAAAAGAAACCCTCACTTTTAATTAGAAATTTGTAGAACACTGGTATTTTCATGTTTTGTAGAAGGTAGTCATTATAAATCAAATTGGAAATTTATTTGAATATATCGTAAAATAGAATTGGACTTTCCTGAATTTTTTTTATGGTTCATTATTTCAAAAATACCTTAATAAACTTATCACAAATATTAAACCACCAATAAAATTTCTCTCACCAATTCAAACTTTTTCATTACGTATTTTAAAAAAATCTACCCATGGTTTTGGTACAATTGATACGTTTGAATCTTTTCTCCGGATCCGAAGCAAGAAAAAGCAGGAATAAAGAATCTAGAATAATCTAGAAAATTTGAACTTTTAAAGGAATATTTTTCATTTTTTAATCAAGAAGTAAAAGTTCCCCTCTTTTATTTCTGGGTCCCAGCATTTCGATTTTCTTTTAACAGAAATAAGTCAAATTCTGTGAATGTAAAACACCGATTTCCTAAATCTATATTACAAAGGTTGAATTTTTTGTCACATATTTTATCCCTGGATTTTGCTTTGCTTGTTACATGAATGCTTTGGTTTATTTCTTGAGGTTTAGTTAAATTATTTCCAACGGTATAGTATTGCATATCACAGAAATAAGCTTAACAGTTTACATACTAAAACCTATTGCCCTTTCAGGACTTTCCATCCTGGTAATTTTTCCAAACAACTCTTTAAAAACATATGGATATTGTCCCTAATTTTGCTCTTTAGCCAAGTATTAAGAAGACTTTCAGCAGGAAACTCAATAAAAAGCAGGTGACTTTCACAGTAATGAATTTTAAGTTGAAAGTTCCAGCTGCAATACGATTTTAGTCCAACAAACAAGTTGTTTGTAGCTACTTCCAATTATGACAAGAAGTTAATAATCATTAAAGGTGGAAGATTTGGAGTATAGTTCTGATGGATTTAATGCAAGATCCCTTGCTAATATTCCCTTGTAAATAGAACAAAACGTAAATGGTTGTCAAAGCATTTGATAATAGTATTACAAAATAAAGAGTAATTAGTATTTTCGTAGCAAATCGGTGTTAAAATTTATTACTGTGCAATTACATAATATAGATGGAGAGTACTTGGAACATAAGACAAAAAGTAGAAAATAGATTTGTACTGAGCTGAGTTTGAAGCAGTTTCTATGGTTATTACAGTCACATATTCTACCATACACCTCTTATTCTTCGGGCTCGTTTTTAACCAGATCATTTCTAGAAGCATATCTTTCATTCGCAATTGAAACTACTTCGGTGGACACGTATGCATCAATTTTATACCATGTCAAATCCTCTTCATCTACATTATATTAATTTCACAATTTAGTTTCCCTCCATATTTGTGAAGAGCTATTGATATGATCTTAAAAGGGAAGTAGTTATTCTTTAGGAAGTTGGAAAAGAATGGGAAAGAAGGGTACCCTCAGTTGATAGATTTGGTTGGGAACTAACGAATGGTAATAACTTAGCTGGTAAAAGATATAGTTATGGTAGCCATAGGCACTGGTTCGTACCTAGTGTGAACATGAATTCTTAGCTTTTTTACAGCCTTAAAATTGAGTATTATTAAAATGGGAGTTTGCTGGATTGTTTTACAAGTTCTGGAGGGTTTAAAAACAATTTGAATGTTTTGTCAAATTTTCTTTAGTGTCCTATAAAAGAAACTCAGATAGGAAATTTGATATCTCAGCAATTCCTTTGCATTTAGGTTATATTAACAAAGGTAAAGGGTATTTAAATTCCTAAATTTAAAAGACATTAAGTTTTGTGCTGTAAGTGCGAGCAAGGAGAAGAAGTGCCATTTTATGGTTGACCTCAATGTACAGCCTCACGTAGTTATTAATGTCAGAGGATGCACTTGCATTCAAGACTTTGGAGAGATAACAGGGTAGAGGGACAGAGGAGAGGCACAGATGTGCTGACTCAGAGATACATTAAGGTTCATTTTCACAAAACGATATTTAATAATAAGTTCTTCAACATTTCATTAAAAATGTTAAATTGTGTTTTCAAAGGTAACCAGAATATTGTCTGAATTTAGAGCTTTAACATATTGTTATTACGAAAACTAAGTATAAACCGTACGCTCTGACAATTCAAAGTCAAACCTACACTGTAGCTCTTTTCTTTAAACAATATCAATTTCCGAAGTAAAGTATTTAATTCTTGGTTGGCGTAAGAAAAGACATACAGGCAAGAAATTTCTTTTTGCTCCAAAATGTTCTCCAGAAAGGAAACATGCGAGCCCAGAAATCGGAATAAGGAAATTGAAATCTAGAAGAAGAGAAAATGGTATTGGAGGCAATTATAATTTATTTCAGTTAACTACCTAGATAAAGCAGTATACTCAATTTACCACTGCAGTAGGGATTTCAGCAAAAAATAAATGTTTCCATTTTTAATTCGTATTCTTTACCTGTTTTAATTTGACTCATGTTATATTTTGTCTTAATTTTTTTCAAAATTTTCTAAATAAAATTTACTTTCTTTTTGAAAATATTGTTCATATAAAAATCATTTACTTGAGAAAATCAGCTCTTACTTTCCAGAAAGAATTGACTGGGCATCGGAAAAATGCAGACACTGAAGAATATAGGAATTGGAATGGGATCTGGTAGATTAGAGTTGGCCAAAATTATTTTATTATTGAACTGAATATGCTCATTAAGAAACATGTTGTCAAAGGTCAATGGGTGTGTTTAAATTGTCTTAATTACTAAGATTTTACTGAAATAAAAAAAACCTGTACAACTAACTTTTCATTTCGTAAATAGATTTTTAGAAAGCAATATGTAATCATTTGATCTTTGGCATTCTTCCAAAAGAATCAATATGTTTGACCTGTGACCTTTACTTTCGCTTTAGTCTATCTTGCAAAAATATGATATCTCTGAAGTGTAATTAAGTAATACAAATTGAACTAAAGGCAGGTTTTTTATTCAGATATCATTCTAAAAATGTTTCGTCCAATTTAGAAAAATAGGAATAACCTAAAATATTAAAAAAAGCCGCTTTTGAATGTAAAATAATTAACAGATACTTTTACAGTTCTTGTTGATTGTTATGGTTTGTTAGCCATATGAAATGACCTCAGCGTATCCAAACTGCTTCTTTTGATGCCTTTTGATGTTGTTTTTTTCCAAAATAGTTATCTGGATAATAAATACAAATATGGGATGGTTCTTTGTCCTCAGATATATTTGGAAAATACTTGATAACCTTTCATAATTGCTAATTCATCACACCTTTCTCAATATTTTACTTCGGACTAAAGAGTGCAATAATTATTGTTTAAAACAGGAGATACGGAAATTGAAATTTATATTTTCTTCGGATGATCTTCAAAGTAAAGTAATGAATAACCATCTCTACTCGTTAGAGCACAGCAGTAGAAAACAGCTGTTTGTGATTATGTTCAGTTCAGACAGATGGTGAAGAACCCACAGTACAAGATAGTTGCTATGGAAAATTGACGTCATATGTTATTACTTTGTTTGAAATTAAAACTCAAGGGTAGATTATTGTTAGGATGGCAGGAAACATCATTTAGACAAGAAAGGAGCGTGAGAGTTGAACATCTGCTTTCTGTTTTAACGTTGCTAGCATCTGTCCCGACTTATCTCTTTCCATCCTTGTTCTCGTATTCTAACCGGATGAGAGAAACAAATTGGTGAAAAGGTTTGTCTCTTAAGCTATTTTATCCTTGAATTCTTTCTCTGTTCTGATATAAAAAAATGCAATCAAATAATGTAGAAATAATTTAGATTAAAATTTATTTTATGACGTTTAGCTACTTTCTTATGACAATTTTGAGCAATAAACAGTTTATCTGAAATGCGAAAATTCGTCTTATGTTATAAGATGTGCGAGAAACAAGACAAGCAAATATCGGCACTTTTTCAAATAAATTGATTTCATATTTTGTGTTGGATGTAAAATTATTGAAGTGTGTTCTAAAAAATAATTTTTTTCACCAGATTATACCTTTAAACTTAAATCTCTATGGAGTATTTTGTTCAATAGAGAGCTTTTATAAATTTTCTTATCTCAATTCACGTTTTAATGAACATATTTTTAAAAGGTATGTTGTCCATAAAAAGCTGCTAGGAACGTAAAAGCTCTGAATAAAACTGGTTTAAATTGAATATTTAAATACAAAGCTTGGATATACTCTAATCGTGTCAAAGTTATAGAAACCTACCTGTTTTGGTTCGAATTGATTTAAGTTTAAATGATTAATTTTTGCTTTTACATACTATTTGACCAATAAATAGTTTTGGTTTCAACTTTTTAATTGTCTTTTAAACTTAAGAAATCGATAGTTTCCTTCAATATTTCTCCTTTTTTGCGAAAGCTCACCATTCGCATAACAAACCAATTTACTTTAATTGTGGACAAAAACAAACATTGAGAAGCCAGTCAAGAAACTATTTTCACTGTAATCTGACATTAAAAACACCTTTTCACAGGTCACATTTTGTAGGAAAGCTATAAATATAAGAATCATGACATAAAATCTAAGAATAATCATGTGTATAAGTAGAAAAATGAAGAAATATATTGCTTTAAAACTACAAATTATCACTTAATAATATAACAGACGTTATTGTGTTTCTTTCTTAACTTTTTATACACTGTGTTCGTGTAAGCCATTTTATTACTTTGCCTGGTTCTTTTAGCTCTGTTGCTGACATTTTCTTTTATCTAACAGCGTAATCATATTTTTCCTCTTGGTTAATAGTTTTGTAACGTGTATAAAAAATAGGTATATTCAAACACTTTGTTAATGTATCATTCTTTACTAAAATGCTTTAAAACTTGCAGTGACAAACATTTGTGTGGTTTCCTGTAATTAGTAAACTTGACGTCAATATAACCAGTCGAATGAGCCACAAACACATCTTACCTCTCCAGGCGACCAAAGGTTTATTTACAAACTGTCTGTTTTATTACATCTGTAAATGGTAGAAAAACACAAAAAACCTCACCTGCTATCAGAGTGAAAGAGCGATTCCTCATTCCTCAGAGTGGGCCATGTTTTCACAGCACCGGACAGATAGTTAAAAAAATACGTTTATCTAGCTTCCTTGCTGTGTTCTCTAACGCATTCATGCACACATACATAAAAATATACATTCATAACATACACAGACACATACATACAAAAATATGTTGTAGAGCGTCATAAAATGATACACTATGCAGATACTCTTTGGCACTAAGGAAGGTTTTGAAACCTGAAACACAATGGGAATTTTATCTCGTTGGATTTGATATTTTGCCACCAGATAATAAAATCTTAGGGTCCAATGACTCCAAACTAAAGTCTTGAAAATTCTGAACTTATGGACTCAGAGGAAGCCATAGATGTAAGAGCTTTATCATGTCATGAGTCGTTAGCTTTTTCCAAACTACGTTTCGAGAGATACTTCTCCCATCGTCAGGCTGTGCCTGACGATAGGAGAAGTATCTCATGACATGATAAGGCTCTTACATCCAAACTAAAGATTCGAATTGTCTTGTAAAGTATATGTGCTGGTATTTAGATATGATTAACGCAAGACATGTTAAAGAATTTCAAAGGACATGACCATACCATACTGGAGAAATGGCGTTATGTAAAACTGTCAAGATCTTGGAGCTTTATCGTACATTACCTTATATATTATTTTAAGTATAAATTTAAGTAATCGATCGAAAAATTTATCTTTAAAAATATGTAAAGAAAATAAAACATTGCTATAATAGTGATGCATTGACCACAGGATATTAGAATTTCAAACTTATCAAAAGATAAGTAGACAATCAAACCACTTGTGCAGGAGACCCAATCAGAATTATTTGAAATCAGTTATTGTTCTCATGCAGTCACCACTTCCGCGGGAAAAAGTTGACATTAATTCAAATAATTTTAAGTTATGTTCTACTTTAAAAGCTTTCATTATTGCCATATAGTATCTATCTATCTATCTATCTATCTATCTATCTATCTATCTATCTATCTATAGCTCCATCTATCCATCTATCCATCTCTCCATCTCTCCATTTCTCCATCTCTCCATCTATCCATCTATCCATCTATCCATCTATCCATCTATCCATCTATCCATTTTTCTGTGACAAATAAAATTAATATTTAGGTAAATGTTGTCTGATTACCTAATCGCTGCTCCCAAATGATGTTGATGAAGTACAGAGCCAGCAGTAAATAACTGTATTTCATGTCAATCAATTAGCAATTGATATTGTAAAAACTCTTGTACTTATCGAATGCACAAGATCTNTCTATCTATCTATCTATCTATCTATAGCTCCATCTATCCATCTCTCCATCTCTCCATCTCTCCATTTCTCCATCTCTCCATCTATCCATCTATCCATCTATCCATCTATCCATCTATCCATTTTTCTGTGACAAATAAAATTAATATTTAGGTAAATGTTGTCTGATTACCTAATCTCTGCTCCCAAATGATGTTGATGAAGTACAGAGCCAGCAGTAAATAACTGTATTTCATGTCAATCAATTAGCAATTGATATTGTAAAAACTCTTGTACTTATCGCATGCACAAGATCTAAAATAATGTGAAAAAGGTCAATTATCAACAACTATCAAAATGGCACTATAATGAAGCTAAATCTTTTGAAATAGATGATAATATCGCCTAAATATTGTACAATCAAGTTCGTATGCTTAATGTTTTGGTCTATCTGTAACTTTTACAAATGAAGCAACATGAATTTATGCTTGCCATTTAGAGTTTTAAACTTAAACTCATGTTTCTAGGTGTATCAGGTAAAACAGTGATTCAATGATAGCTAATAAACTTGTCATTTAAGAGACTCTTGGAGGATAATGCCTGATACAGCGAGTCTTTAAATTTTTCTATAAAAGATCTTAGAGGGAGAGAGATTAATCCACTAAAAGTGTGGTAAGAATATTTCTTGATTCGTAGTAGAATGCTTTGTAATGCTTTGAATCATAGTTTTAAGTGAGCCTTATAGCAAAAGAAGAATATTCTTGTTTTCTATCATACATTTTTTACAACAAATAATGCAAATTGGTCATAAAAAAAATCTGTCATAAGATATCAATACCTATTGAAAAGAAACTTTTATAAAATGATTCATCTTACAAAAAACAGATGATTTTCCTGGTAGAGGAGATTTCACACATTGCTGATATCTAACACATTAAGCTCCAAGGGAAGTTAAAATGCTGAAGATGATAATGATGATGACTGCTTTAGGCTGTGTTACAGTATATAAAACATTTAATCAGAAGATACTCTTCATGGACAGCATTTGTATGGTAACTAAAGGTGTTTACTGAATAAAAACTCGTTTGATTTTCTTTAAAAGTCTAAAAACCTACCTCATTAAGGTTACACACAAAACCATTAAAAGAAATGATGACAGTCCTTTAGAATTCACTCTTTGCACAGATAGATTATCTTGCCTTTATCAAAAAGTTTAAGTAATGGAAAATTTTGCTTAAAATTCAATACCTTTCGGTCATACTTAAAGTATCAGTACTTGTTCCAATTATGTAATCGGCCAATCATTTTGATCCCTAATTTTTGTGTGTTTTCGGGTATTTTTACTTATTCTCACATTCCCATTTTGAGCGTCACTTCAATGGTCTTTTGTGCAATGCTCAAGCAATCTCTATTTCTCCAAAATACATAATATTGCAAGCTTTGATGATTAAAACCACCGAAGAGAAACAGGGTTACCATTGGAATGTGAAGAGAAGATGCTGAAGACTTGAGTAGATGAAGAAAGCGCATTAAAACAGCTGATCTCTCATAACATCAGGATCAATTTACCAAAACCAAATTATGAAGGTCTCCCCTTTTTAATGTTTTATGCACACTTCACTTTTTAATACTATTTATAAAGAAAAAAAGAGCCAACATTTTAATGTTAGGGATATTTAAAAAAATTTAATTTAGGGAGGCAGACTTTGAAAAGACGTGAAGGAGAAAAAAGAAGATGAATATTATTTGCGATAAGCTCCAAAACTATACCTGGTTACCATGGTCAGATCTGTTGTTCCCTCATGGGGTTAAATTAAACTGCCCTTTGCTTCTGAAAGTTATTATATTATTGACTTCTCAGTTGTTAACTATTTAAAACATTACCTGAAAATTTCATAGACATAGAAATTGGAGTGAAATTGGCATAGAAATTTGGATGGAAACTCTTCTGCTGTAGTAATAAGGTGATAGAAATGGATATGACAGGCAGAGATGTTGGAATGAGTCCTGCTTGAAGTAACTCAACTTTCCTTTTGTTTTCCATAAATAAGGATACTTTACACAAATCTGGAATAATTGATTTATATTGCTTTGGCTTGTGTTTTGTTCTGGAACTTATGTTACTGTTATTGCTTTTTGTATGGCTTCATTCAAATCACCGGTATTTTACAGATTATTTTCCTTTCGATTTTCTTAAGACATACAACATACTTTGACACAATATTACAGCATTCATTTATCTCACTCCTGAACAGGGAAGGAGCGGAATTCTGTACTGAGTTTTAAAGCACAGTATGGTACTGTGTAAATAATAATTGTTAAGTGTTTTGCTATGTGAGAAAATTGAAATATGTTGCTAATTTTCCTATTGAAGACTGAACTAGTCTTCCTCCAAATACCACTGTCGAGTCCTTAAGCTGCCCGCTAAAAGTTATTAATATGAATGAAAAGATTTTCGATACTGAATCACAGCTTTAATATAATGACCTAACACCTGTTTTTCCTACAGCAGATTATCTGTTGGATATTTCCCAAAGAAGGATAGAATCAAGTGAGGCATACAGTTATCTCACTGAGAATATTTTGTCTTTTAATTGAGATGCAAGCCGAGACCTCTGTGAATTCTATTTAACAACTTGGGAAATAGAAATTAGTCCATAAAAGTTGCTGAAGAAAGATTTTTAAAACAATAATATTGAGACTTAAATGTTCAATCAGTCATCTCTGGCCAAAGTTTTGGGTACCGTCTTTAGAAGCTACTGAAAATGGATTTTTATCTATCAGCAGACAATGCCAGTTTTATGGAGTAGGGAATTTGGAGTGTGTGGGCAGCTTGTTGTTTTTTTGAACAAATTTCGGCAATAAAAATAACAACTTTAATGTCATATTCTAAATCTTTAATTGGAGAAATAAACATCAACGCAGTTACAAGGTATAAGTATGGTATCGAGTTTGCCTCCCCTCTCACGAACTGAGGACGCACCTAATGAAGAACATTGTCCAATACTTTGTAACCAATGCTTGGTATGATACATAAGGGTGCAATACAAATATCTACTTAATTCTAAAGTCTATTTCAAAAATTCTGAATCAGTAAACATCTTTGAGCAAAAGTCAGTTGACTTATATGACATTAAAATATCTATGGCAGTAGTAACAGAGGTAATAGAAAAAGACACGTTATGTTCAAAGTTAAATCGCTGACTAAGTAAACACTATTTTCGAAGTGTTTACAATTAGAGTAGAGCCAGGTTTCGTCCCTGGTGTGAGAATATTTTGCTGTGTATTTTCATTTACAGGTCAAATATTAAAGAGCACCAGCAAAATCATATGCCTGCATGATTTTAGAGAGTAGACGTGTACTCGAATACTGACTGACTTTCCTCCTTTGTGTTCAAGTTAAGGGGTGACTTCCAAGCAATTAAATGATTTTACTTGCTGAATTTTTCTACCTAAAAATGTTTTTCATGGTTGGATTTTGTTTTCATTCTTCTTCTTTTGCACTTTCTTACATTTTGAAAAAATATAAGAAAGTAGATAGGGAGAAAGACTGACAGAGGGATGGCATCTAGATCAATGGCTAGATGGCCAGATGGCCAGACGGCCAGATGGCAAGATTGCGAGAGGGCTAGATAGCTAGTTGGCTACAGGGCTGGATGACTAGATGGCTAGATGGATAGATGGCTAGATGGATAGATGAATAGATGGCTAGATGGATAGATGGATAGATGGATAGATGGATAGATGGATAGATGGATAGATGGATAGATGGATAGATGGATAGATGGATAGATGGATAGATGGATAGATGGATAGATGGATAGATGGATAGATGGAGAGAGGGATAGATGGATAGATGGATAGAGGGAAAGAGAGATAGAT
>RDPX01000232.1:1096033-1124013 GCA_003991215.1 Morbakka virulenta | reverse complement strand
GATAGATGGATAGATGGATAGATGGATAGATGGATAGATTGGATAGATGGATAGATGGATAGATGGATAGATTGGATAGATGGATAGATGGACAGATTGGATAGATGGATAGATGGATAGATGGATAGATGGATAGATGGATAGATGGACAGATTGGATAGATGGATAGATGGGTAGATGGAAAGATTAGATAGATAGGTAGATAGATAAATGGATGGATATATAATTTTTTGAGTGGGGCTAAAATGGATAGATAAATAATGATAGATATTTCCTGATACATCTCATTAAAATGCTTGTAGATTGCTTGTGTAAATGCATTTGTGTGTGTGTGTGTGTGTTTAATTATCCATTTATCCGCAAGCTTAGAGCTTTCTACCTTAATTTGAATAAAGTAAAGACTGTGAGTTCTTTAATCGTTTGTATTGTGTTTTTGTTTAGATAGCATGTAAAGTAAACCAGGTGTTTCAAAATTTAAAGGGCTTACAAGCGAAAAAAGGATAAAAGTGAAATGGAAGGAGAAGGTGTTAACTGCGTTGTGTATAATTAGTGTTGTTCTTGAAGACACTTTCTTATTTACTAGCAGGTACATTTTTTACTATCGATTATTGCTGACTGGTGGGGAAGTGGAATAAAATTTACTGGTGCCGTAACATTAGTTTATGATCTTTGAAATCTTTTAACTTGAGACCTGTAACCTTTGGGTCAGGTTCTGTTAACTTTTTTTGACATTTTAATTTTTATTGGGGAAAATGCTGTATTGAATGTGAATTCAGCTTTTATAATTAGCAGCTACCTGAAAAGTTTGTGTTTTTGGGAGAGATAGTCATGTAAATAGTGGTTAAGATCGGTATGACACCAGTTCTGTCTTTTCAGCGGTTGGTAGAGTCACGCGGGAGCTATTGATTCAGTTGTCAATGGTGTTTGTAATTTGTCTTCTTTCTGGTTGGTAGGTAAGTAGACTTAACAGGTAGTCTTCTTACCCAAGAACCAGTGATTCAGTTCCATGCTGAAATTATTAGTAGGCGAGAGTAACTAGGGCATTACCAGAGATTTTCGTCTACTGTGAAAGCAATTTTTATTTACTTCGCTAAATATGTATTTTTAACAAAGTTGGTCATTAAGATATGAAAAGGAATTAAAGATTTCTGCTGGGAGCTGACAATGCATAGTGTGAAATAGACAACACAAAGCAATTACTTTCTCCCCATCGGTTTGGATTGCATAGAACATCAACACTTCCGTGAACACAGGTATCAATATACTTTTTACCTTACAAGTATTTGAAAGGTAGCCCTTTGATACCTTTTTATGTATGAAAGAAAATGATTTCTGAGTAATTTATAGAACTCTTGAGTTTGGGACCGGTAATTGGAATAAAATGACATATCTATGTAGTTTTAAGACAATTAAATAAGGCATAGACAATTAATTGTTCTTGTCTTTTATCACACAGTTTCTTTATATCCAATTCTAGTTTTTAATTTATTGTTTTTTTGAACAAGTTGTAATTTCATAGCACCTATGTTTTGTAAACATTGGAACCAGAGTTTGATGTCCACGACATTAAATTCGACCATAAGTATGTATGTCTAAAACTAGACCCAGTGTAACGAGGAATTAGGGATCAAACTATTCATTTTCCTTTTAAAGGGAATTCCTGTTTAGAATCCTTTCTGATAACAAATAAAAAATGGGACTGTAAGTCAAGGAACAGAAAAATCGAGCGTCAGGCCTTGTATATGCTGTATATGTCTTGTATGTGCTGTGGTAACAAGCCTGAATTCGCTAGACAAGTTGAATGCAAGGTCCAGTGAGAAAGACTGCAAAATAATTTTTTTTCTTGTAAAGAAATTGCTGAAATTTTCTGTCTTCAGCTGTTTTAACACATACCAAGGTGTCTAAAAACACTAACTATACAAATCCTTGGAACAATAAAAGCGGCATACACGAAAGTGAAAAAGCGAGAAACACGTGTGTCTGATATCATTAACTTTAAGTGGGGCTCTTTTGAACTGAAAAATTAGATAAACCTCTGTAACTTTGACTGATTAGAGTTGTTTTTGGTAGCCTATTTGTATTCTTGCAACAGTTAGAGTATTATAGACCCAATCGTATTTTGGCGACTAAGTGGAATAAATTTTCATTGTGTTATCAAGTGATATTTGAAAAAGGAACAGTTTTGTTATTCTTTAAGGGACTTTTATAAACATGTACCTTTCAGAACTCAGAATAAAGGCTGGTTTTTAAGATGTGATCTATTTTAACTGTCTGACATAGAAGAAATGAAGGGGGGGGGCTAATATTGGGGAAGAATGAAGTGGCTTTTGATTTATGACTAAATAGAATAAAGTGTCTTTTTAGACTATTTTGTAGAAAATGAAAATTACTTTTAAAAAGTAGAGTTTGAAAATGAATGTCATAATATGTCCTTTGAAGAACAAAATCCTAACAAGAAGCTTAACTACAGTCCACACAGCCACTTTATAATTTACGCTTTTTGGAAGTGAGCAGTCGAGAAAAACATACCATTTCGAAACGTCTGTTCAAACATACTCAGCAGTTTAGAAAACCCGTGTTTGTATCCGATTTACCAGTTTAAGCCTTTGGTTGCTGACAGCGGACATCCTTATTCAGCTATAAAGTACAGGCCTAGAGTCGAATTTTGTAATTAATTGAACTGTTAGAAAATAAACAGATAAGAAATATTGTTTAATTCAAGTAGAAATATAAAATATTTATTTCTCGTGGGGAACAGGTATCGATTAATAAATTATTATTTTTCCTTATGTTCTATTTAGCAACATGCAGGGTGAATTGGGTCCTTTTATGAATTTCTTTTCTAGCTGGTAATTTCTCAATAATTTATCAGATGTTTCTTAAAGTGGTTTAAAGTGAAGAGTCCTTATTAAGTAACCTGTCCTTCTTATGCTTACTATGAACTCTTCGGTTTTGTATTGTCGACAAAAATTTCATGTTTGAATGTCAATACATTTTCACAATTCACAATCTAAATAAATAAGACATGAAAATTTTACGGCGTTTATTTTGACAAAAGAAGAAAGTACCATGATATGCTTTTAACGTCCAGCCTTTCAACCTCCGAGAGATTCTTGCTTTCCAAAACTTTTGGATGTTGAAGGGACAGTGAACCAGCAGCAGAATAAAACAACACTGTAATCTCTTGCACAGAAGCAATCAATGGAAAAAAGCTTTGTCTATCTCTTGCAAACGGTAGAGTATGAATCGGAAATTCTAATTTAAATTGACAATTAATGAATCATAAAAGCTTTTATTCTGAATGCTTGCTGTCACCAATCTTGGGTCAAGAACGTCTAAAATGCACCCTTAAAGGAGTAATAAATAAAAATTATAGTTGTCAAAAGGACTTTACGACAGTAGCCAAGAAACGTCAGCTATGTAAAATATATAATGGAAAATGAAATGGAAGAAAACTTCAAATACGTCAAATGTAAAATTTATACAGCTGTTATCACTATGTCTTGGTATGTTAAAAAAACAGAACTATGAAGTAAAACCCGAAAATTTTTGATTACTTTGGAAAGTTTACAGAATACTTAAAGGAATATTTTCTTATTTCTAATCTTATTTTTGGTACCTTTAATAGGTATCCACCGTTTCTAGTGTTTCTCCTGTGCTGTTTCAAACCAAAGTACTCATTAAAATTAGAGCGCATGCGCATTAGAACGCATTATTCAGGCGTTTTCTGACCCCAAAACATGCAATTGTTGATAGCTTGAGTCACAGGTGGCTCTTTTTGACCCATATCGGTATTTACTCTACGTCTTAATGACGTCATTATCTCTTTCTATGTTGTTGTGAAAGATAAGTTTACAGTGCTAGACTATGTGAGAATAGATAAAATCGTCATTTTAAATATGTGGTGAATAGATTGTTTTGTGAAATAACAATCTAAGTATTTTAGCATTTTAGCCGTCCACTTGGTTTCTTGTGTACTTGGTCAGTAGTTTTATTGGAATATTAATGCATATTGACACTATTGCCTAAATATATGCACTCACCAACTTTTTGCTTGACTTGATTTCGATATGATACATCAAAATATTTGTTGGTTTTAGCCAAACCTTTTTCAGTATCAAAAATCATCACTGGTCAGTTGGAATGTTTCGTTACGTTCATTCTACTCGAAGTACTTTGCAATTCTTTCTAGATCTTCAAGGTTCTTTCGAGGTATCTTCTTTCTTCTTATCAGTAAAATAAATTACTGTGTAACAGGATACCTATTATTTCTTAGTAGTCAATATCTGTTAGAATTATTTTGTTTCATGGTTTTTGACTTGACCAATAAGGGATAGGGAAGCTACTTGTAGTCATAATGTTTATTTTCCTACTATAGATCTTGGAACCACTTATCAATTTTGTAAAGGGCGCCTTAGGCACTTTTGCAAAGAGAGGTATCAGATGTCCTTACACCTTAGTTCATACAAAGAAATTGGTGGGATGAAGATGTATGGAAGGAACCATTAATATTTGTTAACGTAATATCATGTCCTCAGTCGTGTTGTGACTAGTTTAAAGGTACTGGAGCTAACTGTCCTAAAATGACTAAATTAATATGATTCTCAAAAGAACTTATAGTTTGTAAATTATAATAACAAATTATAAGAGGATAAAAGATGCAATAGAAAATATGAAGGAAATGAATTAAATATGCCCATGGCTTTGGAAATATAGGTAACATAGGTCTAAAAAATAACTTGGTCTGGGTAATTAAAGCAATTAGTGGTCTCGTTAAAAGACACGTGTTTGACAGAAATTAGAGTTTTATGGAATTATTAAAATCAGTCTCCACAGCCATTAAACTTTGGATTTTTTGATAAATGATTTTTGGTCTAAAATGTCGAAATGGGAATAAAAATGTCATGAGACGGCGGGAATTGCTACTGCTTTTAGCAATTTTCTTTAAAGAGAGGCAGAATTTAAACGAGATATAAGGAACGTAAAGAAATCTTGTGTTTTTATTAAAGGACAAGAATAAAATGTCATACGCCTTTACCTCTTCCTTGCATTCTCAGTTTACGACAATGAATTTGAATTTACCATTGTATGTGGGCTTGTGCTTTGCATTTTACAAATTTTATACGGATGCGCCTGTAAGAACCTTGTCAGAAAGAGCTAATATTTTTTTGTACTAATGGTCTCTTCAGTTTAGTTGAAAGTTGAGATTTTTGTCGGTATTTTAAAGATATTTTAGATGCTAAAAGGTAAGCTGCTAAAAAAATAAAAGTATTGAATTAATTCTTGTTACAAAACAACAGGACTGAACCAAATTTTATATTTTAACCAAAAAGGCTTTTTTGAGACGCAATAATAATTTGTACAAGCATAATAACTGAAATAAAAGCTACTAAAAAGTCAAGTAATTGCAACAGTTTTTTCACAAGATCTGTTCCTTTTTACTATTCTTTTATGCCTTAATCAATAACTGTAGATAGAACCTGTTTAAACCACTCACTACTTTGTTATGGTTTTTTGTTATTTAGGTCAATGTGGTAGAGACAGTATCAAAAGAGGATAACGAAATGATTTCTCATGATGAGTATTCTCGTCAGTACACTGCAGAATTTGGAAATGGACTAGCACCAATGCATAATTACGAGCGTAATGTTTCAAGTGTTCAAGGAAGAACAATTGAGGATAAACTTAAACTTCCGTCTCCTTACATTGGTCCTAATCAAATGCAATTTGTCGATAACAGAGATTTTAATGACTCGGCAGTTAGTGCTCATCAAGATGGGTCCAATTTTTCTAACGCAAAGGATATTTACCTTAAATTGTTAAATGAAGGCAGCCGCCAGTCATTCCGAGAGAAACAAAGACTTAGCGAAGACCTTGAAAGACAGAAACGTCTTCTGATGGAAGACCTGGCTAGAAATGAAAAGCTTCGTGTGGAGCAAATTCGCCGTAAACAGGACGTTAAAACTATAAATTGGGATTCCTATTCACCTAATAGGAGGGAGCAGGCTTCAAGATGCCATCAAACACCTAATATTCACTATTGGTCAGATAACGAAAAACCTCAAAGGGTGTCCAGCTTGTATAATAATAGCAATAAACCCCATAGTTATGGAACCACCCATCAACAAACGGAGTTAATTCATCGAACTTACAAAGGTATTTCTGATTTACAAGATACTATGTATAAAAGGTCTGAGGATATATCTGGCCAGTCAACTTCGATTGTTAAGAATACTGGATGCGCAAATCATAAAACTCCTTCTAATGGAAATAATGAAGATGGATACGGTTTTCCTCCAAATGGAAGAGCTCCTTTATATACACAGGCTCAGGGAAGTGGTAGTAATAAGGTTTCTCCTAAAATGTCATCATTTCCGGGTGTGTTGTCAACTATTACCTCTGGTGAGCATATGAATAGACATAACGAAAGGTCTGATGTCATGCGTGATACAGAAGGAAAATCAGCATTTCGTATTGTAGGAAATAATCCAACTCTAAACAGGCCTGGTTCACTGGATCTACACCGAAAAATGCTACAGCTAGATTACAAGCTTAAAGATTGTTTGAAACCACCTACTCCTGAAGATTACAAGCACTGTGCACATTCTGATGACGATCCTCACCAAAAGCAAGTAGAAAGTGAAACAAAAGAGGACTCAGGGTCTTCCAGACTTCAGTATATCAAAGAAACCAAGTTAAATGACAAGATCAACGTTTCTTTCGATGATGATGTATTTAGCAGAGATAATACTCGACCAGGCTCTAGTAAGGTGTCACTTGTAAATAACTCTCCATGCAAGAGCTCAGTTAGTGATAGTTTAAATGGAAATGAAGTCTTAGAAATCAATCAGTCTAATAAAGAGGACATCAGTGATAGAAACAATAATAAAACAGGAGATGTGAAAATCTTAGATGATGTTTCGGGGGAAAGTACGCCAATAGATATAATTTCTCAGGATAATATTGGTATTACAATTAAAGAAGAGAAAGAGGGAATGTACGTTACTAACGACCTTGTTCTTGATTTACCTGAGGGTACCTCAAATAAGAATGACAATTATAATTGTACAGATCTTTCAAATGAAAATGGCTTTCAGTCTTTCAACATTTCTTCATCTTCTGGTGGGATAAGTGAGCTAAGGATTACAAATGTACAGTCTTTAAGGGAGACCAAATTTACAATAAACCAGGTCCAGGAGTCTAAGGGTTCAGACAGTAGTTTTCAAGATGCAGTTGCGTCTTCAGCAATCTCTCCTCCACCAACTGATGGAAGTGTTAATGTAGGAGACAATAAAAGGAAAAAAGGAGATCTTCCATTTGCAAACGAACAAGACAATATGGATTCTAATCCACCTGGCTCAAAAAGGAAATCTAAAACAAGAAACCACAGAAAGTTTGAAGACAAAGATAGTAGTCCTACAGATTTTATGACAAGCCAACAACGTGTATCGATTGATCTTCCAAACCATAACTGGCTTGTTGAAAGGCTTCTTTCTGAGAATAGAATTCCTGCAGATGCTCTCAAAAGTCCTCCTCCAACTCTAAAGGATAGTGTCGATAGCGGAAAACTGAAAGACAGCCTAGATAAGGAAGAAAATCTGACAGAAAAAGCTCAGAATACTTTATCTCCATCACCTGTTGGAAAAGATACAGAAGAAATTTCAACAAAACAAAATCGTTCTTCAAGGAAAAGTCAAAATAAAATACCTGAAGTGTCAAGTGAAAAGGGAAACTATAAGGAAGAGTTGACTAATAAAAATCAAACAAGTAGGTATAGTCCTGATCTTATATCTATAGGCAATACTGTAAAGGAAACATTGTCTAAAGAAAAATCTCACATACCTGAGGTTTCTAAAAGTCACAATGAAGAACCTCATGTTCAAGATGAAATGAAATTAATTGCACAACGGGAAAAAAGTAACATATACAAGGATGAGATCATTTCTTCAAATAGTAAAAGAACTAATAACGCTGATGCTCCTAGTGAAGTACCTTTCGCCTCAATAGCAAACATTGAAAGTCAAAGGCTATTGCCATCCACAGACAGCGTGAGCACAAATTTACAAGGGACTAATCTATGCAACAGCCAAAATAACAGAAGCGAATATGAAGACTTTAAAAAAACGTCCTCCTATAAAAATTTTGCTGCAAAAGCCCAAAACAAAGTTGCAGCTGTCAACGCCAATAGTCCAGGCAAAATTAATGTATCTTTTGATCAAGCGTCTGAGGAGAAAGGATATTTGACAAAGGAGGAAGACAGGGAATATATTTCTATAAGAAAAAGAGACAGCACGTCTTCTTGTCCTTCTGAAAGTGATAGAAGTATCGAACCTCCACCTAAACTTCGACGCTGCACTTCTGCCATTTTCAAGTCACCAGGTTCAAATGATCTACAATTTAATAACTCAAAAAGAGACAATCATTTATTAGATAGGCATGGCTTGTCAGAAAAAATAAAACTTGATCTTAAATCTGAGCAAGATGGACTTCTAAAAATTGATCTTAGCAATGATATTAAATCTAATAGCAGTGCCCCTATTGACTATGCTTCTCTATCGGATTATGCAACTCGAATGGTCAATGCTGAATTAAAAGGGAAATCTGAACCAATACTTCCACCACCTGGATTTGGAGGAAACTCTCCTCAAAGCGAGGCAAGGTTCAAAAATCCTGCTTTATCTACACGAGATTTGACTATTCCATCGGCATCATCATTATCGGCAATTCCACGTCCTTCTCCAAAAGTATCACATCCTAGTGAAATAGTAGCTGCTAGAGGAGGGCTAGTAAGACCAAACTCAGGACATGCATTAGAAATACCAACTTCTCAAAACCAACAGAGTCAGTCTGTACTATCAGCACAGAACATGTCACGATATTTTCATCATCACCATCATCACCATGTACACCAACACCACGGGACTTGTAATCACTTAAAGCAAAATACAGAAAAAACCCCTTATCCGCACTTTGATGTCACTTGTCCACATTATGGTGTATCGCAATGCCCAGATGATCCAAAGCTTTGTAAGCAGTCATCTCCTAAGATAGCAGCCTCAGAACAAGATATGGCAATAAAAGAAAGACACATGGATACACAAAATCTACGCAGTGTCAATTATCCCCCTGAGAAAAAAATTTATCATCCTGACTTAGTTAAAGATCCACTAGGTGACGTAACAGAAATACCAAAATCTAGTCAAAATATGCCAAAGCGACCTGTACCTACTCACCCGGATTTCTCACGCAGATTATTACCACAGGAAAAACCCATGCAACTACAAATGAGTAAAAACAGCGCACCATATCCTGGTTTAATTAGCCCACATTCTACTGGGGTCATGTGTCCTTCTGCTTCAACTTTGGGTGAAGAATTAAATTATCTTAGGGCAAGAAGAAGTATAGAAATTCATAGAGAAGTGGCGAGAAAAGAATTTTCTCCTCTTTTTAATGATCATACAAATCGTAGATTTGCTTCAGATACGCTTTCTCAGAGACATCCAATGAGTAACATGTTTCCCATTCAAGACAAGACAAATATGTTTGAGAACCGAGAAAAAATGGATTTTTATTCCCCGAAAGATAATGTACCTCCATTTGTACACCAAAGTCCACAGGAAAGTAATGCTATACGCGAAGCGAATAAAGTTATTCGTGAAGCTAATGCAATGAAAGAAAGTACTGCTATGGAGGAGGCTGCAATGTTGAGACAAAAAATGGTAGCTTTGCGACAAGCTGAAATGTTAAAAGAAGAAGCCATTTTAAGGGAACGAGCAATGCAGTATAAAGCAAATGACAGAGCAGGAGTTAATAGTGAAGAATTTGAACGTTTAAGGGCATTTAAGCAAATGAAGGAGCATGAAATGCTACTCAAATCGTCAGAACGATTAGCTAGTATGAATCCTAGGGCACCAATGCCTAATGTACTTAACAACAGAACTCTGTTATCCCAGAATACTTTGCCAGGGGCAATGCATAGGATGGATGAAGCAAATCTTCGGGAAAGAATGCTCCGATACAATATAGAACAAGCTGAAAGACTGCGCCTAAAAACACTTGGTGCAAACAATCACGTCAATCTTGAAACAATAAAAATGGCTCAAGAAATAGCACAAAACAGAAACAGCATTCATTTAACTCATCATCAAGAAATGATAAATGCATCGAGATGGAATGAAGCCCGACAGGGAATATCTGATTTTCCACATAGACGAATTTCACAAGAAATGGTAAATGACGGTCAGTTGTTGCGAATGAATCAGGCAAATAAGGAAGATGCTTTACGAATTAGTAGAACTCCACCCCTTCCTAGTGCAAGTATTCATTTTCAAAAACTGTCACCCAAAGGGTCTTTTACTGCGGACCCTCGATCACAATTCAGAACATTTTCCAAAGAACATTCCGATCATTACGATTCAGCATTACAATCCATCGACGGGAAAGGACAATTAAAGGCCGAGCCTTTACCTCATGCGATTGATTTATCCAAGCATCCAACTTTAAGTAAGACTTTAGATCAAATTTCAAAGCAATCATCTTATCCAGCAGCTAATGGGTTGATGAATCTAGCAATGCTTGCAAGGCATGGAGGAAATGAACAAAGACAAATGCAACCCACAAGAGAAAAATACGCAACAAATTTAGATAAGGTACGGGTAACATTTTACAATAATATTAATAGCACAGCTAAAGTAATAAATTCTTAGGTTATATGGTACTGACAGAAGTAGTTTGATTTATAGCATTTATGAAAGTCTGTTTTAATGGAGTTCTGTATCAAGGAAAAGATTTATCTTTACCTAAGTAAAACTGAATAAAGTAAAAGTCTGTAAGATTTTTGTCGACATCAGGTGCAAATTAAATATTTTTTTGAGTTTAACAACGTCATACCGAGTATAGTAGTTCTTTTACTGACTGTTATATCTAACTTTTTAGTCTGCCATGATCCCTATTTCACCATCTTAAAATTTTGTTGATCAACACTAAAATGAAAATCTCTGTACATTTCACTCATAAAAAGTGTAGGAGATGATTTCATAAACAAAGATTTATTTTCATGGTATCTTTATCTTCTTGTACTCGAATATATGCATTGGCATACTTATCCAATTCTTATAAAAATGTCCTCATATATTAGGAAAGTCATGTTTCCTGACAACATTTTTACTTCCTGAAAGTAAAAAATACCATCATTAAATAATTTTTTCTCTTGCATACATGAATAACTTAAAGATTTGTGCAACGAAGGATAAGTAAGAAATCTGCTAAAGAATATCTGTCAGTTTAGCACAAATATTTGAATGGAGTTTGATCAAAGACCAGTGTTTCAGAGGGACATTTAGGGTCGCATCAGAGCTTAAGGTGTAGTTTTGCTGGTTCTTTACGCCAAATATCAGGCCACTACCTATGACCTGAAATATTCAATACATAACGAGACATTTTTACCGCTCTTGGTAGGTAAGCTTTNTTTCCTGACAACATTTTTACTTCCTGAAAGTAAAAAATACCATCATTAAATAATTTTTTCTCTTGCATACATGAATAACTTAAAGATTTGTGCAACGAAGGATAAGTAAGAAATCTGCTAAAGAATATCTGTCAGTTTAGCACAAATATTTGAATGGAGTTTGATCAAAGACCAGTGTTTCAGAGGGACATTTAGGGTCGCATCAGAGCTTAAGGTGTAGTTTTGCTGGTTCTTTACGCCAAATATCAGGCCACTACCTATGACCTGAAATATTCAATACATAACGAGACATTTTTACCGCTCTTGGTAGGTAAGCTTTCTGTAGTAATCCTAAAATAATTTTGGAATGATGTTGCTGATCCAGCCCTTAAAATTATTTGAAATAATGCCAAGTATTCCAGTGATGACTTGAACTTTGAGATAAATTTGCTTTTTTCTTTATAATCTCATTTTGATAAAAAAACTTATATTAACAGCTAAAAAGCAATCCCAAATTTTTTAACATTTCTCTAAATATTGTCCACAAAACGATAATCACTATTAATATATCTTTTCTTATAGGTCTCAATATGTTTATATCTAAGAAAGTGTAAACACTGCTTTTAAATACCGAAAGGCAAATTGTCATCTTTCTTCGAAGATTCTTAATAATTTTGTCAAATAATATACTGGGTCATATTTTACACCTGTCCTTTATAAATAGTATTGTATTGGTAAAAATAAAATTAATAATTTTAAACCTATCTTACAGAGATATTCATTTTTGGTAAATAGATGTTGCCCCTTTAAATTGTATTCTAAGATTCATTTCTTTCATTTCCTTTACTGTCTTTTTACAATAGGTTTATGAGAAGAGAGAAAATATGTCACCTCGTTATGTGAATGGAAATAGTTCGTTAAAGAGAGAATATCCCAATGATTTTTCTGCTTCTCCACATGTTCACCCACATTATACCCAGCAACGGAGTAAAGAGGGGTTAGCAGTGGTAGAAAATAAAGCTGGAGCACCAACTGATAAAAGCAATCTTCTTTCTAGTGTAGAGAAGCAAAGAACCCCACCAGGCACACGTTATTTTTCTGGAGAACTATTTAAAATATTAAGTGAAGACCGGAAATCTAGTAGTATTATGAAAAAAACCGAGGACAAAAATTCAGGTATAAACTCTCCTAATGTTTTGCCAAAAATGAACAATTCGGAAAATGGAGAGAAAGAGACTACTATTCGCTTATGCAAGATATGTAACAAAGATGCCCAATTTTTGTGCTCTGGTTGCCGAGGAGCCTGGTATTGTAGTCACGAATGTCAGGTAACGTGTTTTTAATTTCTTATGATCCCTAAGATTTTTTGAGTCATTTATTATTATTATTATTATTATTATTATATATTTATATATATATATATATATATATATATATAAATATATATGTAATATGTAAAAAACATGTAAAAATTGTGGAGATATTAGGACTTCTCACTGAGAGTCCGAAAGTAGAAATGTCCATATAGTTGGTTTAACGGAAGCGTACCCCATTCTTTAAATAGCCAACGCTTTTTCTTACGAAATATTTATAAGAATAAACTTTTGTTGAGTAGACTGAATTATTCGGCTCATGACTGAGTAAGAAAATTCAATTATTTCTAAGACTTAATGAGGTGGAGAGTTAAAATCATTTCCGTTGCACCTTTACACACAGGTTTATCTTATTACAATATGAAGATTATAGATATATTTAGTAAACATATCGATGAAAAAAAAGCACAAAATATTTTATTTAGTGTTTCCTTTTTATTTATTTTAAGCTACAAACAACATCTATTGCCAACAAAATTAGACTTAGCACTGGAAAGATTTAAAACATATATTAAAATGTCCTTACGTTGCAGGTTTAAGTAATTATATTCGGAACTAAAAAGATTTTCCCAGAATCCATTGCAAACGATTTTTGGCAAGCAAAGATAATTCACAGAGAAAATAAAATTACGATTTCGGTGATTTTTATTTAAGAAAATGCAATTTTTTTTAATGATAAGCAAAAAAAAAAGTAAAAGAAATTAAAGTTCTTATTAGTAGAACAACACAAAAACGTGACTCTTACAGAGTGTTGGTAGAATTTATTATTAAATTGAAGCAGATGTTTACTTACATTTGTGCATGTATTACTGAAGATTTTCATCCCAGGACATTTCGTATTCATACAAATCCAACACACCTGTCCCAATATTGGAATCAGCAGACAATTAAGATCTGTTAATAAAAACGCTTCTTGAGCAAAAATAGAAATTTATCAGTTATGCTAACATCTACATTTACATAATTTAAAAATTATTACTGTTATTAATTTTTTATAAAAAGGCGTTTACATGGTTTTGGAAATTAAAAAATGAAGTCTTTCTTGAATATTGGAAAACACTTCGTTCTTTAATTTTGAAAAATTACCGTAAGTTATGGTAGCTGAAAGCTAACATGCATTTTTTAGAAATAAAATGAGCTACCGTAGGAATATAAATAAATGGTTCTTCACAGTGTCTACTGTTTTCACTAATAGCAACCCTTCATCCTGGACCATATTTTAGGGTTTTAGAATCGACGTATAGGCTGTGTTGTTTTCTCAGAAAAGTATGTTGATCATATGTCATTTTATCACTGCGTTCAGAAATAAGACTCTGTATTAGTTAGATTCTAACTATCTTTCTTTTTTCATCACAGAAACGATGACAGTTTGAGTCTTTTTTATATATAATATTTGATAAATCTACTTCAGGATTGATTTGTCACACTAGCTCCACTAACAAATTTTTTAAAATTTACTAAAAACACTTAAAATGGTAGTAAAACTAGGAGTTTCATATATGTTTCTTGTTTTTTTAGCATAACAGCATTACATATTAGTGTATTCACAATATATAACAAATCTTTTTTTAATATTATTTTCGTATTTTTTATCTTTACAGATAAAAGAATGGAAAGAGCATAGTAAAGTATGTAAAAAGCCTTCGTAATAACTTACTATAACAGAAATGTTCCATTTTTGGCTACCTAAGTTAGAACAAGCAACATTCCACAGGTCATACTTACTTTATATCTTAACTATATCTCAACTAAATTTTATCATTTTTTATTCATTACCTTGCCATCAACTTCAATTATAAATGTCAAATTTCATTCCGTGATAGTTTTTGTACATAGATAAAACCTTGTATGAAGAGTATGCTGGTCTTTGCGTACATTATTCAACATTTTGTAGAGAATCGAGTTCTCTATAAGGTATTGATTGAAATGACAATTTGCATTATTTACTTCGTTTTATGTCTTCAGAACAAGAGGACAATAAAATATCTTCAAAATTGTGAATCTAACATTTGGAAGAAAATGAAAAAAGATTGTAATTTAGAATAAATGTATTTAAAAATTAAAGGGGATGTTTCACATCTAGGGCAAGGGTTCGGAGATCAATTAGTGGACTTTATTTTTAAGGGAATTGATAACTTTAGTATTTTTAATAATGATAAAGCTGGTACTAAGAAAACAAGAAATGAAATCGCCAATCATTTTGGTGCCTAACCTTTTCAAATATTTCCTGGAAAGCAACTTTTCAAAGGCATTTAAAAATTGCATGAGCATAATATATTTATTTAAACATTTTCTCAAATTATACGGAAAGAAAAAGCGCAAATAAAGGATTATTTTATCTGTTCCTTAATGAGGAGAATTTGTTAGGGTGTCCAATTAAGTAGAAAGTATCATTTTGAGGATCTCAATAATTCAGGTATTGCTTTCTAGAGCAGAAGCTACTGGGGTTTTTTTCGTAATTCAACGATATTCTGGAAATAAAATTCGTTAGAAGGTAAATACATGACGCTCAATTCTGTCGGAAATTAAGTCCATTAATCTAACCTCTTTGATAATAATGGATTTGTAATGGCCTGGAATTAAATGAATTTTTATTATTTCCTGACAAAGTAGCTCATGTTTGCATAAATCAGTTTATAATTATGTACAAATTAGCAGAGCAACATGATTCACGCATTTGTTGGCTGGCAAAAGTTAACAGTTCTTAAGCCACGCATGATTTTGTATTTCATTTTTAAGCAATACCAAGGTGTTTGTTCCGAATTGTTTAACTAATATCTAGTTTTTTTATCATACTGAAGTTATAAGAAAGAAGGATGGGAAGGCTAAAGGGTTATTGCATATTTATGGCTTCTTTTATGTTGTACAAGAATTTTTGGAAATATCTTTTAGTAAATTGGAATTTATCGAGTGTCTTTGTTTGTGCCTGGGTCTAAGTGGATCATAAGTTTAAATGCATATTTATTTACATGTGTATGTTTTCAATTACCTAGAAAAAGATATCAGGTGCTATCGAGACTTTCTGTGTACTCTTTTTGGCTTTAAAAATTAACAAAGCGATTATTTGAAGTAATATAGTTCTCGTCTTTTTGAATATATTTCTATTTGTTTATCCGCTATGATTGATATTGCTAAGGTAGATTATCATGTCTTCGGTCTAACAATTTTTGTTTTTATTACTGTTCGAGGAGCAATTCTTTCATATCACCTTGTGGAAGGTGCTGAAATGCTTATATATCTAATCATCGTTGAACATAATAAGAGTTCTGCTTAGGAAAACAAATTGACTACTGTCCATGAATGAAATCGGTCGGCTCCAAATATCAAGAAAACAGTCAGCTCTTTTACTGAAAGAAAACAACTATGGTCTTTCAAAATTTCAAAATGGTCTTCTGGCATGTCCAGAATGCTTGAGTAACTTAAGAAAAGTAATTTTCATTGCAATTTAATTATTGCAATAAAAATCATGTTAATTCTAGTTGATAGCTATTTCGCTGGCACTCGACAGAACCAAGATGCCAGAATACGAAAACCAAGAACATTCGATTGCCAGCGAAATAGGAATCAACCAAAATGAAGTTAATGGTTTAAATTGCGATTTCAAAGTTTTATACCACTTATCATTCACTTCAATTCATTGCTATCGAGAGAAAGGTCTCTCAAAATGTTGAAAACTAACTAATTTTCAAATTCAAGGCTGAGTAAAATACCATAGTAGTATAGTTTTTGCCTAAAGTTTCCTCGTCGACTCGTTTTATATAAGTTGTGTAAGTCTGACTCTTTCGGTCAAGGTTATCAGCAAGGAAACACTGTGCCAATGACGGGATAAATTGAACTGGTAAGATAAAGATTATATTCCTTCCAAATGATATTTCAGTTTTAAGCTTTGTCTTTCATTAGACCTTTTTTCTTATATCGATTTCTCCCACAACTGCCTACAAGAACTTACACACTTCTAAATGGTTTTCCTTTTCACTTTTTTCCCACCCGTGTATATAGAATAACAGTAACAAAAGTCAGTCTACAAACAAGTTCACTCACAAAGAACATTTTCTAGTTAGATGAAAGGATGTTAAAGGCATCAGAGGATTAAAAATATGTTGTTGCCGAAGTTCACTGCACTAAATTGTGTTGTTCTTTTTATGAAAATAAGAAAACTCGATTCTAAAACACAAAATACAAAATCCATTGCAGACGTTTTGAAAATATTCCTTGAGGTGTCAAAAAAATCGAGTGCTGCACTAGATATGCCTAAGAAAAAGTAGCGTTTTCACTGAATACACAAGCGGTTAAAATCTGAATTTGTACTTGATGAAGTTCGCTTCAGGATTGTCTAACTTTCTTTAACTTCTATTAATATGCCTAAGGTTATACTGAATTCACCTGAATTTTAGATTGGTATCGGGAATTAAATAGGGGTTCGATCTTCTCTTCATTTTTGAATGAATACAGTTTGATCAAAAATATAACTTAAAACTGGATCAGAGTTTTTGAACTGTCTTTGCTTTCTTTTAAAATTTTATTTTATTTTTGCAATTGCGTTCCAGTCATCCACTCCTTTCAAGAACGAGGATATCAATTCTAAAGTTTTTCTTAGGCTTTTTTTCGTTTTACTTCGCTTTACTAATTCCACTCAGCAGAGGTTGGTTGGCAAACTCACACTTCTTTTGCCTATGAAAACTGTCATTCGTCTGCATGGCTCTTGGGGACAATAAATGTGGTAAAGTGGTCCCCTGCATCAGGTGATCATAGATTTTTAAGGGGAAGGCCAGAAATTTTATGGAAAAGGAAAAGCAGTGCTTAAAGGTAATATTCTATGTTTATTTAGGTCTCTTTTCTGGGCCAGACAGAATGCACAACAGTTGTCAAAAAGCTGTAAATTGTTCCTGAGTTGAAAGAAGATTAAAGTTTTTAGTTTTTTTTTAGTTAATCACTAAATTACAATCTCCATAACAGAGCTTCTTTTCAAGTACAAATGAATCATAATCAACTGGTGACTTCTCTCAAAGGAATTCAGTTATTTCGTTACACTGCATGCAGTATCATAAGATGTAGCGATGATCTTGAAGCCGCTGCACATCAATTCAGGGACCTTCTAGTGTTTGTTCCTTACCAAACGCTTTGAGGAATAAGAGAGCTTAGCTATGGCTACCAACAACCTTGATGGAAAAGACCAAGCTTTAGTTATAGGTTTAGAACTTCCAGCTGGGAAAAATTGGACGATACAGAAAATAGCAATAGCAATGGTTTTGGAGCCATGTGTGAAAGAAGAAATACCACCAAGAAGTTTTATGGAACAGTGCAATGACATCCCCTCAAAGTATTTATTTTTAAGTCTTGTATGCTTAGCTAATTATTAAGGATGGAAACTAGAATGTTCCGAACCATATTTAAAAAAAGGCAAGATGTCCCAAATGCCAAAAGGAAGGCAAAGTACAGGAAGTGCGTCCTTACATTGACCATGAGGACTCATACAGCACAATCAAAGCATTAAAACCAGAACTTTTATACAAGCAGTAATAAGCATTAAGAAACATGTGCAACGTATGAATGAAACCAACATAAAGACTTTAAAACTAGAATATCCCTGAAATAAAAAAAAACTTAGTATCATAACAACCATAAGAAAAAGAAGAAACATAACAACCATAAGCATGGGCAGTTTAAGAAACAGAGGAAGCACAAGAGACAAAAGAATTTTAATAATCATAGAAAGAATATGTAGAAAAGATTTAAGAAGAATTAAAAATTGAAAGAGTTTTTAAAAGAATTAAAATCATAGAAGCTATGGAAATTATAGGGTCCATAAAAATAAGGAAGACAACCTTAAGAATAAACCAAAACACCATAACCATTAAGAATATGAAAACCTTCAGACCTAAGAATAATAAAAGTTAACATGAACAATTATAAAGAAAGTTGATTTGGGAAACTTTTCTCAGTTCTTTAATAAAAGTCATTTTTCATATTTTGACAAATTGTTTGCGGAGGAATTCAACTCAGAATTCAGCCTATCTTAATCTTTATGATGTATATTAAAATAAACCTGAAATAATTTTCTGTGACATGTTCTATTAGTCTGTTTATGAAATAATCACCAATGCTTAATTAATCTTCCTATTATTTACGTCGAATTGGGTCTTACCTTGCTTGTGTGCATTTTCTTTAACAAAAATATAAGCGTTTTTATTGATTCCCTCTATTTTAGAAATCATCAAGTCTATTCAGGCTTTTTCTTATTTTTTCTCTTTCGGCTGCTCCTTTAGAGATAGACACAGCGGATTAGTCACCTCTATTTTTCAGTCTGCAACATCTTTTATCTGTACATATGCTGCTCTTATGTCCTCTGGTATCACGTTCACGGACCTTCTTTTGGCCCTCTTCTCTTTCTTCTACCTAGCAAATCTGTTTGCAGCATTATCCTCCCAAAATAGTCTTTATTCCTCCTAGTGGCTTTTTCAAACTATTAAAGCCTTGCCTTTTTCGCTTATTCTGACTGATTAATGACTTTAAAGGTGTTTAAATAAAACTTGAATAAATATCACTTTGCTATAGCAGCAGATACTGCTGTTGTTATACACAAAAAGGAAACTTGGAAACTTTATCAGAAAAACTCTTTTTGCAATAAATATCTCAGCTTGATAACAATGCTGCTTTCTTGGATAACCTTATAAAACCTTCCTTTCACTCTCTTCCAAAAAGTCAAATATTATACTATTTCATAAACCATTATTTTAAACTGGAAAAAAAGTAACAACACACTTTTTATAGAGCATTTCTATTACTTAAAAATCCAAACCTACGGATGTCTTCAAAGGTCTTCCAAAAAAAAATATAGTCCTCAATATCATTGTTTATGGTTAAACTCTTCTCGTTTAACGTTTAACCAATAGAGATTCTGTAATCAGATGTGAGGATACACTGAAATGTCCACTTTTTTAGGCATTTAATATAATGTATCGGTATTTCAAACAATGCATACGAAAGTAGCTATGGAATTTGTCATTTTGTCTTTTAGTCATTAAATAAACATACGTAAGGTTCAAATCAGTTGGTCTCTCTTGTTAATTGAATTGACTGGTGAATAAAACAATGCATGTAAATTGTGCTACGGTGCTTAGCACCACAAAGGAATTTGCAACAGAGAGAGTGAACGTTACCTTACCTTACTGCACTTGGCTCCAATTTGCTTTTAGGGCAGGAACAAAGTCTCTCCACTGACCCATGTTTCAGACCAGCCTCTGTGGTTGTGTGCAGGTCTTGTTTCTCTCTGTCACCTCTGCATTCACTATCCTTCACCAGGTCTGTCTAGATCGTCTGCACCTCCTCTTTCCCTCTGACGTCTATCGAAGAGCCACTCTAGTGATAGAGCTGTGTGCCATTTACAGGACATGTCTAATTCATCTTTATCTTCTTCGGATGACCAAGGTCTCTAGGTACTTAGTCCGGCATTGTTGAAAGAGGTTGTATTTGAGATTTTATTGGGAAAAAAAAATCGCGGATTTTTGTGCCAGCAGGTAGTGTGAAAAGTTGGAAGTTTTTACCGGCACACCTAGTCATACACCCGCACTCTGACCTCTATAGGAGAGTTGATAGTATAAAACTATAGTCAAGTTTCAGTTTTGGTTTTGTTGAGAATTGAAGATACCTAACCATTGTTCATGATTCTCATGATATTTCTGGCCTTGTTGAGTCTGTTTTTGATATCAATTTTAGCACTTCCTTCGACTTGAACGATAGTTCGAGATTGGTAAATAGCTCGGTAATAGGTAGATCAGTGCTATAGACTTTCACAGGAGTTGGGAAGTTTACATTAAAAGCCATAGCCTTAGTTTCTTTTGACAGCTATTAGGCCAACCATTTCTCTATAGGTGCATATACAATCAGTCTTTCCCTGGATGTGACTCTGTGTGTGTGTAATGTTAAAGCCAAATTGTCCACAAAATTGAAAGTGTCAAGCTAGGTCATACCATGATACCAGTGGATACCATGTTGTGGTATCCGCTGGATGCTTTTCACCTACCTTGATGTCTTTCGCATCAACCAACCTATAAAGAGATTAAATAAACGACATGATACAACCCTGTCGGACGCCCGTCGTGAAATGGAAGCTGAGACTTCTGTTGCAAATAGTGCAGGTAAAGTTATTGTAGAAAGGTTTGGTGAGTTGAACGATTTTTATTGGACTTTCGTAAGGCCAAAGAAACTGCTAAAAAGGCTCCCTGATTGAATGCTGTGGAAGGACTTTTGTAAATCTATAAAGTTGATACTAAAATGCGCTATTATTCTGTACATTGCTCAATGATATTTTTTAGCATAAAGATTTGATCTATAAACCAATCCTCGATTTATTCGGAATCTTACTTGTTCTGTTCGGAGGAATTTATCAACAGCTTTTAGGATCCGGTTTATGATGATTTTTTCACGAATTTTGCTGGATACAGAGAGGAAAGTTTTGCCTCTAAAATTAATACATTCGTTTATGGATCCTTCTTTCGGTATTTTCCCAACGTTACCTTTAGTTCAATCTTCAAATAATTTTTGTTGCTGCCAGATTAGTTAAAATAAAGGATGAACAATTGTTACTGTTATATTAGGGTCTGACTTAATTAGTTAGGAATTCAGTCTGTACCCTCCCAGAGAATTTTGTTTTCTTGAGATTTATTATTCTATTTATAATGTCCAGTTTAGTAAGTACCTCACAGTTTAAGTGTAAATCAATCCCTGCTGGTTCAATAGATGGAAGTAATTCCGGTTCTATCTATTTAACAATTTGCTGAAATATCCTATCCACCTTTCCTCTATTTCATTTACCCGAAGTTAGCAGTTTACCATTTCTGTCTTTTACTGGTCTCATTCCGTAGGATTGAAATTTACAAAAAAATTATGTTTCTTGTAAAGTATGCCCTGTTCCACTTTTTGTGCTGCATTTCCTGCTTCGTTTGCTAACGTTTCTATGTATTCCATCTTGTCTCTCCTCACCAGAGTTCTAACTATTTTATGAGCCCTCTTCTTTCTAGGTCAGACCTTTCCTTGAACAATGGGATCAACTTTTGCTTGTTTTATGTATTCTTTCTTTTTTGCCTCAATCCTGTACACTGGGTAAGCCTCGCGGTCTTTTTGAAAATATCTTATTAAATACCCATTTATCAAAATTACATCAATATTCCCTGTGTTCACCTCTTCTTTTTCTTGTTTTGAAGTGTTTGGAACCTGTTTTTTACCTCAATCGAAAATCTTATTTTAAATGTTTGTTTTTTCAGCAACCTATTCTGTTGAGCATGCTACTTATTTGTTCTTCTCAGTCTCAACTGGACGTGTCCCACGAAAAGGGATGATGGTCACTTGCATCGTCGGCCCTCTTTTCACTTTTACATGTTGCAGAGTTCTTTCCCAGGTGCCATTGATAAGCAGGTGGTCAATCTAATTAATGTCTCTGCCATTCGGTGACTGCCATGCCAGCTTGTGGTTGTCACGGTAAGGGAAGAGAAATTCCCCGATGACCAGATTATTCAAGGCGCAGAAGTCGGCTATCCATTTCCCATAAAATTTAAGGGACAGAGCGTTGCATCAGCAATGGTTAAATTACAGTAGCCAATACGATTCAAAGCCTAAATTTTAAGTAAGACCTAGAATATTGTAGTCTATTTTGATAAGTTCTTTAACAAAAACCAGAACCTGTGCTTTCTGTTTTCCACATCTGCAACAAACATTTTGATTAGTTCTTAAAGCTGAATCTTCATTGTGGATTTTTTGTCAATTACAAAAGCCATGAAAGAACCTAATGGAATGGTCAAACTTGAAGCTTTTGGATGGGTTTTCAAGGGTCACAGTTTTAAGAGTAATATCAAAAAAATTATTTTCAATACCTTCGTTAAGCGAGGAATAAAGTTTCAAACTTTTTTATTGTTTATTACAATTTAAGATTAATAAGATTAAACTGTACTGTTTTGCAGATTCGTTTAGGACCACCTTGTAAAATTTCCTAGGAAAAACCGCAAGAATCTTGAAGAGCTCATACTCAGCCTCGTCAAGTTTTTACTGGAAGTATTCAACAATATTTGCTTTAGATGCGAGAGATATTTTACTTAAACAAGGCGGGTAATTGTCATCAACAACTGCAATAAACCCTTTTAGATGTGCTGCACTCTACTACAAGAACTTCTTACCAACACCTGCTGCCTCTCCAACATCAATATCTATACTCAGACCAACGCTGTACCCATGTAAGCTTCTACATCTTCTTTGAATAGAAAAATATTCATACAAGCCACTACATTAACAACAATGGACAAAGGGCCAACTGTTTGGGAAAGATACGCCAACGATATCTCTGCACTTATCAAAGAGGATCACCTACAAAGTTTTTTTAACGTGTCAACTGCCTTAACTCGAACATAATATTCACTCTGGAGAAAGAAGAAGAAAGACGACTAGCCTTTTTTGATGTTCTAGTAAAGATACAATCAGATTGCACCATTTCAATTACTGTCTATAGAAAATCAACTCGCACTGGCCAGTACCTCAATAATGCATCACATCATCGGGTTTCAACTCCTTGTATATACATACTTCTTGAAAGGCACAACTAATTTATTTCATATTTCGTGTAGTATTGATTTAATTGTCTTTTATGAATAATTGATCTAAACCATAAATTTTCATATGATGAATCGTTCAAATTAAATCTATAAGATGCTTGAAAATTATTAATCATTAAATGATTGATAATTATGTTTCCTTATAATAGAACAGTAATAATTAATCAATTACACTTCAAAATGACTATTATTGTGTTAATAAATTACAGTTACCTTTACCTTTTTTTCATCTTGTTTTCTGTTCTGATCGTGATGGAGTTCATCATGGTCAAAGTTTATTACTACCGACTATTATAGTACAGAAAAATAATTAATGTTTTAGTCTCTTTTATACTAACAATCATTAGCTTTTAACTATAGAAATTCAAGCACATTTTATGCATTTCTGACTTAATTCATAGGGTGGCTATCAATTATTATCAATCACTTTTGTAATAAACTTTCCAAGTAAAGATTGCAGAAAAATTTTTAGGAAACTTTACTATAAAATAGCTTGTCTTAGGTCTCATATCGTAAAAGCGGATTAGATCCATTACATCAAAGAGATTTTTTTTATTTGATAATAAAATCTATCTTCTCTTAAAATAAACAATAAAAAGGATGCCATGCTATGTAAGCTACTATTCTTTGTTGAGTAAAAAAGTAATTTAAAGTTCTGTACAGGTTATATTCATTTTACAAATCACAGACAAGTTTAAAGTTGTCTGAGCTTACTTTTGGATTTCGAAGTAAAGGTTGCAGTGAAATTTTGTAGTAAAATTTATAGTGAAATTTTGTAGTAAAGGTTGCAGTGAAATTTTGTAGTAAAATTTATAGTGAAATTTTATAGTAAAGGTTGCAGTGAAATTTTGTAGTAAAGTTTATAGTGAAATTTTGTAGTAAAGTTTATAGTGAAATTTTGTAGTAAAATTTATAGTGAAACTTTGTAGTAAAGTTTATAGTGAAATTTTGTAGTAAAGTTTATAGGGAAATTTTATGGTAAAGTTTATAGTGAAATTTTGTAGTAAAATTTATAGTGAAATTTTATAGTAAAGGTTGCAGTGAAATTTTGTAGTAAAGTTTATAGTGAAATTTTGTAGTAAAATTTATAGTGAAATTTTATAGTAAAGGTTACAGGGAAATTTTATAGTAAAGTTTATAGTGAAATTTTGTAGTAAAATTTATAGTGAAATTTTATAGTAAAGGTTGCAGTGAAATTTTGTAGTAAAGTTTATAGTGAAATTTTGTAGTAAAGTTTATAGTGAAATTTTGTAGTAAAGTTTATAGTGAAATTTTGTAGTAAAGTTTACAGTGAAATTTTGTAGTAAAGTTTATAGTGAAATTTTGTAGGAAAATTTATAGTGAAATTTTGTAGTAAAGGTTGCAGTGAAATTTTGTAGTAAAATGTATAGTAAAATTTTGTAGTAAAGTTTATAGGGAAATTTTATAGTAAAGTTTTTAGTGAAATTTTGTGGTAAAGGTTGCAGTGAAATTTTGTAATTAAGTTTATAGGGAAATTTATGGTAAAGTTTATAGTGAAATTTTGTAGCAAAATGTATAGTAAAATTTTGTAGTAAAGTTTATAGGGAAATTTTATAGTAAAGTTTTTAGTGAAATTTTGTGGTAAAGGTTACAGTGAAATTTTGTAGTAAAGTTTATAGTGAAATTTTGTAGAAAAGGTTGCAGTGAAATTTTGTAGTAAAGTTTATAGTTAAATTTTGTAGTAAAATGTATAGTGAAACTTTGTAGTAAAGTTTATAGTGAAATTTTGTAGTAAAATGTATAGTGAAACTTTGTAGTAAAGTTTATAGGGACATTTTATCGTACAGTTTATAGTGAAATTTTGTAGTAAAATTTATAGTGAAATTTTGTAGTAACGTTTGCAGCAAACAACTATTTATGATTAATAATTTTGTTTCCTTAAAACAGCATAGGCTGAAAAATTATTGATGTTTTAAACCTTTTTATGAGAAAAATTGTATTAATAAAGCGTAGTAACACAAGCATTTATGTCATTAAGAAATTAATTCACAAAATGATTGATTATTGTCATCAATCATTTTTGAAAATATTTTTTAAGTGAAGTTTGTAGTAAATGTTTGTAATAAAATTCTCCAATTATTTTTAATAATCTTATTTTTAATTTTTTTTGAAGAAAATGAAATTAAGATTTTATTCCAATAATCTTTACTTTTTAAATAGTATTTCTATTTTTGGTTACTGGAATTTTTCTTATGGTAATTCGAATAATTTATAGAACGGTCTTAGAATGAATTCGATATTAATTATCCTTTTTTTAATTCTCAGAAATATTAGGAAGCAGCTTATTTTTTTCATCAAATATGTTGAATATTTTGTCCGTCTTATTAGAGGTAATATTAATATTATATTTAATATTGATTTTTTAAATTAAATTCAAAATACGATATTTTCTTTGGTATACTGATATTTTAATAATTTTATGTTTATTCTCATAATAATTAAGATATTTATTAACCAATGTATAAACGTGTAGAGAACCATATAATTTAAACACATACCATTATGATCAATTATTTCCTGCTTATTCAATTTGTTTTTCTTTGATATTGTGCATTCTAACCAAATATTAGAGGTGTTGTCACATCTACTGAAGCAATTTGCAAACATTTTAGGCAATCTACAACTCATTCTTTACTAATAGAATAGATAAAATTTATAACAGCAACTCATCAAATTCTATTGATAATGCTTGATATTTGTTATTTTATTTAGTATTTTGTTCTTTCTGTTGTTTATAATCGAAATGTAGCTTTAGTAATTGTACTATTTGATCACCTTCGTTTTCTATAATTTCTAATGGTTTTTTGTTAATTTTGCTCTCTATTTTTTAGCAATAATTTCATCTGAACCAATTTTACTAGTATCTTAATTAGCAGTCTTTGTTAGAGCTTTTTGTGTGATATCTTTAATGGCTTTTAAAATTACTTTTGATACAACCGTTTTGCCAATGGATGATAGAGTATCAATTATACCATCAATTTCACCATATTAATAAGTATATGGATCTTGTATAAATCTTGTTTTCATATACTATTGATATTTATTAAATTACAAATCTGTTTTAAGATTAAAGTCATAAAAACATGCAACTTGTTTGGGTCTAATATTTTACTAAGTTTATCTCTTTTATTGTAATTCTCTTTTTTTTAATAATGTTGGTGTTAATTTCATTATAAAGTACCATATGATGTATAATTGAAAACAGATAACCTATTTGTTTATTATCAGCACTAAACCTGTATAATACATCACTTTGTATTTCAGAGAGGATTCTTTCACTCACTACGTTGCAATGCATAAATATACTGTCAATACTCCTTGTTATATCAGACATCTTTTCACTTTCAGTAGATGTTGTTATAATTTTCTTAGCAAAATCTATTAAAACAGAAAATTTCTAGTAGAAAGATTAAATTGATAAACAGTTTCAAATTAAATATACCTTTTTAATCTACTTGGAATAAAACTAAAAGTAATTTCATTTCTAGAATAATTATGTTTTGATAATATTTGTTCTATAAGATCATATTTGTATAACTATGATTTCCATCACAAGATAATCAAGTTGTCCAAGTTGTGTGTTATTGTTAAAAGTACTGATTATACATTTCTAAGTCGTCTAATCATAATCGAAGGATTTTACTTCTTTCTATAAATATTCAGATTAATTACAAAGTCATAATGTTTTGGTTTTTCAATCCCATCATGGCTATATATATATTGAAAATTCCATATATTAGTATGTTACATAATTTTTTAGTATAAGAATCATATCGAGTCTTATAAATAACACTAATTTTTAAAGGATGATCTAAAATTCTGAAATTTCATTATGTAATTGAACTGAATTGTCTCTTACTCCTTTAGAACCAGAAAGTAACGTTAACCTTTCCATTACCTCTTTAGGAGTTGTATAGTAGATTTGATCTCATAATAATATTGTTTTACTAGAAGTTTATGTTTAGGCATTTTAGGCAATAAATTTTAATTATTGAAAATTTGCTTTGCAATTGTTGAACACTTCTTTTTAGTAATAAACCTTTTTGTTAGCAGGTCCATTATCAATTCGTCCGCTTCATTTTAATTAACAATTTTACCATCTCTATAACCTTCAATAATCATACTTACTTACTTACTTACTGCGTCGAGCTAGCTCGGACTCGTCTGACTACGTCCCTCCAGCTATGTTTATCCATCATTGCTCTTGGTAGCTCGTTGAGGTTATGACCAGAGTCTGAAATCAATTGATCAATATATGATTTTGGAGGTCTGCCTGTTCTTCTTTTTCCATGCGATGGTATCCATAGCAAAAGATCGCTCAGCAGCTCATCTTTGTTACGAAAAGAGTGTCCAGCGAAACGGACTCTTCTTTCTTTGATGACGATGGTGATTTTATGAAGGTTGCCATATAGTTGCGTGTTGGTGAGATGATCTTGCCATGAGACGTTTAGAACGGCTCGTAACATTTTCGTGTACGTCCCATTTAAAACATTTTCGAGTTTTTTGGTTAGAGTCCACGTAGATGACCCATAAAGTAGG